>PVIA01002289.1:77161-218793 GCA_004024845.1 Tonatia bakeri | reverse complement strand
TCTTCCCAGTCCTGCCCAGTGCCTGTTCCCCCACCATCTTCCCAGTCCTGCCCAGTGCTTGTTCCCCCACCATCTTCCCAGTCCTGCCCAGTGCGTGTTCCCCCACCATCTTCCCAGTCCTGCCCAGTGCGTGTTCCCCCACCATCTTCCCAGTCCTGCCCAGTGCGTGTTCCCCCACCATCTTCCCAGTCCTGCCCAGTGCGTGTTCCCCCACCATCTTCCCAGTCCTGCCCAGTGCTCGGAACCGTTCTGGGCGCACAGGAAGCTCTTCCTTTGTGCGTGGCTGCAGTGCAGTCAGTGCTTGTTGACTTCATCTTTCTTTAAACTCTTTGAAGGTAAGATCACGTTCCCTATGAAACTGGTCTTTTCTGTGCTTCCTTGTGTCTAATCGGGTCAGTTCTTGGGATCAGATTGTCTAGTACCTACCATGAGCCAGGCAGATGTCATCTTAACACAGCATAGTTCTTGCCCTTAAAGAATTCCCTATCTGGTGGAGAGAGGGTTGTGCAAACTGAGAATCAGATGTGTAATGCTGTGCTCTGTGACACTTAGATCATAGAGAAAGGGTGCTCACCTTCCCCTGGGAGAAAAGACTCTTTGGGGCTGGAGGGGGAGAGCATGGTAGATCTGCTATTTGGAGAATGAGTAAGAGTTCACAAAATAGATTAGGGAGGTGGATGGGGTGGACTCTTTCAGGGGAGTTAGAGGCACACGAGAGCATGGCACATCCAGGCCCTGGCAAGTGGTTGGTTTTGACTAGAACATGCTGTGCATGCCATGAAATGGAGGCAGGTGAGAAATCAAATGTGCTTGTGTTTTTGTGAGTCTCTTCAGTTTTGAGGATTGCAGATAGACCAAAGTCATTTTCACTTATTCCCAGCCTCCATCTCACTACTGGTCATATGGGTCCTTAGTACTTAGTGGCACATCTGACTGACCCTTCCCCTTCATGGCATATGCACGTGGCTAAGACGGCAGACCTGACCAGGCACCTACAGCAGGAGGAAGATCCCGATGACCTCTGGTCCTTGTCAGCCTGTTTGCTTGGATAGTAGAATTCAGTCTGTGGCACGGAATGGTGTTTTTCTCTCCAACGACTAGACCAAGCTAACTCTACTGCAGGGTCAGAAAAAGTTCATGCTGGGAAAAGTGTACCTCCTACTGCTGGTGTCTTTCGGCTGTAGTTTGTTCGTGTTCTCTCTCTCCCTCTCTCTCGCTCTCTCCCTCTCTCTCGCTCTCTCCCTCCCTTTCTCTCTCTCTCTGCGCCATGTCTCTGGCCCCCAGCTGCTTTCTAGTGATGAAGCACTGGGGGAGCTACAAGGACGATGGCGTCACCCGCACCCATCCCTGACCATCTGTTCTCAGACACTGTGGCTGGCAGAGGGAGCTATGATTTGGGGGAAGAGTACCGGAGGGGGCTGGTGGACAGCAGGCGTCTCTCTTTTCAGAGAAAACTGCTAGTCCTCTGTGGCCAATTCTCCCTCTAACTAGAGAGATTACACAGCTCCACACATGCAGACACACACACTTGGGAAGATCGGATGGAGTTATACCAAATAAATTTTTTGGGGGAGAAACACATTTTATCATGCCACAGCATAATAAAGTATTATATTTTGGATGACTTTTTCAAGTCTTTATTTTAGGTTTGTCTTCCTAGAGGTCTAATTTCTTTTTACCCTTGTACCTACCTTGCACAGTGGTTCAGAACACAGCCTTTAAGTTTGATAGTCCTGCCTGTGTTTGAACGCTGCCACTTTTTAGCTCTAGAACTTTTGGCGTATTATTTAACCTCTAAGGCTGAGTTTCCTCAGCTAAAAAACGGGCCACTAATACTTATAACTCTTATACTGGGTTATCGTAAGGGTTGTACGAGGTGTAATGCATGTAAAATATTTTATAATAGCTTTTTAGAGAGTCATCTTGACCATCTTGAAACCAAATGGGCTGTCTTCTATGCTGCTTAGTACATTTTTAATATCAGATGTTAAATAGGATGATGGTCATATACAGACCAGGCACCTCTGTGCCTAAACAGGCTGTTTCACTTTCAAAACAGTGCTTTAAAAAATCTCCTTTCCTACAGAACTTCCCCAGGGAAAACTCTCTTCCACCTGGTCACTGTGTCTTTGTTTGCCACAGCCTCCTCTCTGCTTCATGTATTCAGCTCCGCAAAGTCGTAATCATTTCTCTGCACGTACTTTTGCGTGTGTTTGTTCCCTTTCCCTCTCTGAGAGACATAGCCCCACTGGTGCCTGGAGTAAGAGGTTTATTTCTCCTTGGACATGTCATGTTTCCTGTAGTCGGAAACCTCGGAGAGAACTGGCTTGACATTCATTATATGTCCTTTTATTACAATTCTTTTCTTTCCTTAGTTCATCATGTGATTTAAAAACACTAACTGGGGCAATGGTCATGTAATGGTGGTATATGTCCTTTAGTGTGTGTCCTCCGTAACTTCTGGGTACTGATTTTTTCCTGAAGTCTGCGAAAGGATGCTTCCAAGACAGGCCCATTGGAAACATTTAATTTTCTGGCATTTTCTTACATGTCCTACTGATCTGTCATGAACTGAAGATAATATTGTCCTTCCTTTTTATGATATTAACATACCTAGCCCAAGTTCAAAGAACTCTTAAGACAGTTGCTGTGATACGAGCAGTTTCTAATGAGTTGAATTAGCGATTTCCCCACCTCATGTAAATAGCATTTTGAGAGTTAGATCATGAAGTGGAGGGTGTGGGCAGGCAGGGATAGAAGACTGTGGAGAACGCTGGAGAGAGGAATGATGTGGTGAAGGGAACAACAGCCACCCAGGCCGTTGCTTTGAAGCAGTTGGAATCCTTTGATCAGAGGTTAGAACTCTTCCTGCCAGGCGCTGGTGTCTGCCCTGGGTTCTGTCTGCTCTCACCGGGTTCTGGGTAACCCCATTGAAGTCAGCTGTGTTACAGTCCTGCCCAGGGGCCTGAAATGGAGAGAATACGGATGGTGCAAGCTAGAGGGAGAGGGACTCGTCAGTCAGTGGGACTCAAGACCAGCAGAGCTGTCTTTTCTCAGCTACTGTTCTCATCTGGTAGTTCTCCTAAAGTGTGCAGAAAGATTTGGGGGGTTTCCAGCTCTCACCTTCATGCTGTCCTTAGCTAGTAGCCAGGTGGAGGGTGTTTGTGTCCTCCTGGCCCCTCCTCCTCAACTCCTCCTTAAGTGCCAGAGCCTCAGGACATCTGCAGGGTTGTGAGGAACCTCAGCCATTCTCTGACCTCTAACCTGGCCAGGGGCTTGAGGAGCTTTGGGTTCTCGTGGTCAGCAGCCCTGAGCATGTACAATTGGCCTTTTCCACGTTACTAGTGATAATCTTTCTTCTTCCTAAGCAGTGACTCGTGGAAC
Organism: Tonatia bakeri; assembly: GCA_004024845.1. Classification (NCBI taxonomy): domain Eukaryota; kingdom Metazoa; phylum Chordata; class Mammalia; order Chiroptera; family Phyllostomidae; genus Tonatia; species Tonatia bakeri. The sequence goes on along the minus strand of PVIA01002289.1, from coordinate 215,409 downwards.
GTTAGGAAGGGCTTTGTAGTTCGAGGCCTGGGAAGATGAGGTGAAGGCCTTCAGAAACACGTTTTGGTTAGCGGCAGAGCTAAAACGAGAACCCGAGTTGTTGGCATCCTCATTTAGAGCTACTCACTGTGCACGGTGCCCTTGCTCTCTCCCTCTTTCCAGTGTCAGGCCTAACGAGCCACTCTGATGCTTTTAGCTGATGAACCTCCATGAAGTTTCTGGAAAGCCCAATTTTAAACCTATTTTTTAAATTAAGAACGTGTTAGTCTTATAAGAAGAAGAGAAAGTAAAGTTATTTTAAAGAGGTTAATAGAAGGAAAGTCAGAATTCCACTCACTTGCTCTTTCATGCGGCGTTCTGGAACCTGGGCTCTGCAGCCAGCACTCTGGTGCTCCTGGTCCACATCTGGTCTCTGCTGAAGTGACACCTTATTCATGAGGTCATCACAAGCTGCTGTTTTCAAAATAAAAACTACCCAACCCCCTCCAAACAGCCTTTTTGTGGTCCCTTTCACTGCTTTGTTTTTCTGTCTAGGATTCGTTACTCTCTGACGAGAGTGTCTGATGCTAGTTGTTTTTTGCTTAATATTTTTCTCCTTCCTCCACTATGTAAACTCCGTGGTAACAGGGGTTTTTGTCTTTTGTTCATCGATGTGCCCCAGCACCCAGGGCAGTGCCTAGAACACAGTAGGTGAATGCTTATTGAAACAATGACTGCATAAACTTAGGGCAAGTAACAGCTTTTCTTTGTGCTTAGTTTTCTTAGGAGTAAAATAAGAAGTAAAAACAGAGCCCGCCTCATCAAGTTGCGTTGAGAACTGAGGGAGTTCATCCATATAAAGCACTTAAGATCAGCCTGGCACATAGAAAGTGCTTAGTAAAAGTTCCCTGTTACTACAATAATTACTGAAGTTTTACCTCCTCACGAGACTGTAAACTCCTTGAGGGCAGAGACTGTTTTACATTATCTTTTCATTCCTGGCAGTGATGTGGCTAACACATGAGTGATATTCAGTGTTTGTTAAGTAGATAAATAAGTCATAGAGAAATGAATGCAGTACCTCTGTAAATATTTGTTAAGTTTGAATGAGTAGGTCTCCTTCCTGTCTTTCCCCTCAAGCTGCAGTTGGTGAATCTGCATGGAGTAGTGTGATTATGTTGCGCCTTAGCTCATCACTTAAGCACTGGGGCAGATCATTTATTTTTGTTGCCATGACTTGGCCGAAATCTCCTGGGGATCGACAGCCATGGCAGAAGCTTCGTGCGTGATGGATGCCACCCCAGCCCGTGTGACCTCAAGCAGTTACTTGAGATCTCTTCCATTCATAGTTGGTGCTTCACAGAAATGCTCCCCTGGCAGAGGGGGTGCTTAGCAGAAGCTGCAGGCATCTGAACAGACAGGTGCAGGAAAAGATGAAGAGAGAAACGTACTCTTCTCTCTGTTCTCAAGAAGAGTTAAAGGTGCTAAAAAGATTCCGCTTTTAAACTTGAGCCAGTCATTGGAATTCCATGGACCTCCCAGTTTCTCTGGTAAAATTTGACAATGGCACTTAGATGATCTCCAAGGAACTATCTTCCTTTTTAAATTTCCTGCTTCTGTGGAAAATGTTTAAGAAGGCCCCAGACTGATGAAGAATGTAAGGGCAGAAGTCTAAATGGAGCTACTGATAAACTAGAAGGGGATGTCACGGTGGGAGCCCTGAGCAAGTGGCTCAAGGACGTTAGTGTCTGTTTGTGAGAGGAACTGGAAAATTGTAGTATTTAAATAGGAAATGAACTCAGAACCCACATCTTGACCTCCTGGTTTGGATCAGTTGATTTAACTTGAACTAAGTTGCATGTTCACTGTCAAATCTGGGCGTCTGATTTGTGAACCTTTCCCATAACTGAGTCCCAAGAGATTTCCCATCATGCCCATAAGGTAATTCAATTTGGCAAGAGAACTTGGACCTTGACAAAATCTCTTGCCCAATTTGGTTTCCAGAAAGGCTGACTTACCTCATTTGAAAATAAATTGAAAACAAAACGTTTGGTTGTTACTTGTTTGATGCAATGCCACAGAAAACTAGAATCCCCCCACCCCCAATACTTCATTACTATGGAGAAGATTGTTACTATTTGCTTCTAAATATCTGTCCTTGGTTTACTGTCCTTCCCTGACATAGTGTTCCAATGAGGCTAAATCACTACAGCAGTGACATCAAATCATGGGAATGCTTGTGTGCATGTGTATTTGTGTGTGTGTGTATTTTGTTCCATGAGTATCTGCTTGCATTCTCAAACTCCACATCAATGTTATTTTCTGTTGCTGCATACAAAATTACTGCACGCTTAGTCATTCATACCAGCACACATTTGCTGTCTCACAGTTCCTGTGGGTTGCAAATCTGGAAACAGCTTATGTGGGTCATCCACTTAGGATCTCACAAGACTGAAGGTAATATGTCAGCCAGGGCTGTGGTCTCATCTGAGGCTTGACTGGGGCGAAAATCCACTTTTGCTGGCAGAGGATTTCAATTTCTAGTTAGCTGTTGGCAAGAGGCTGCCATCAGCTTCTTACCGTGTGGGCCCCTTAACACAGCAGCCCATACATGGCAGCTGGCTCCTTCAAAACTAGCAAGCAAGTTTAATGTTTTCCTGTAGCTTAATTTTTTTTTATAGATGTGACTTCAGTTTTCCCCCGTTATCCTTGTATGGCGAGATAGAACTAGAGAGAACCAAAAAGCTGAGGAAAATGTGTAAGGTTGCAAAGCAGCCAGTGGTTGCATTAGAATGAGGATACAAGCTGATTAATAACAAAAACTGACATTTACTCAATATTTATTATATACCAGATACTGTGTGGAGAGCTTTATGTCCATCACTACATGCTCATTCAGTTGTTAGTACAATACTCTTAGCTGGGTATTACTATTATTAACTATTTAGCAGGTGGGGAAGTTGAGGATTAGAGTGGTTCTGTAACCTGCCCAAGGTTTACAGTTGGAAAGTGCCCAGATTTGAACACAAACAGGGAGATTCGAGAAGCCACTGTCCTCCTACTGTGGAAATCTGCCATTAGGACATAATGCTACCCTATGTTCAGAATTCCTCCTCTCTTTTGTCAGGCACTTAAATCAGTGAAGTATTCCAAATGGATCATTGTAATAGGTTGCTCTTCTCAAGATATGTTAATAAAGTGGAGGGGCAATGTTCTTTGCTTTCTACCTGAATCAAGCCTTCCCATTTTCCTGGAAACATATGGGACACATGGAAGGAAACCATATTTTAGTGGGATTTACATATATTAGCACTTCTATTGCATATGCATCTAGAAAAATCAAAATTACAAGCTCCTCAAAGTTGGTAGAATACAGCTTGTTTATTTTAACTTCTTTAAAATGTTTGCTTTGATTGGGCATTATACATTTCATCATTCTATAAAAATACAAATAATCTAGAAAAGGCAAACCAGGTCTGTTTGCTGTAGATGGGTTTTGTTGAGTGAGAGGTGTGCAAGACTGGATTTCAGAATTAGAACCTGAAATTTGAGAGTGAAATAATCTAGTAGCGTGTGTTTCTTCTATATTTCTGGCAACCTAGTTATCTTGCAGAATACTTTAACATCTATAAATATGGAGGAGAAATAGAAGACAGACCAGGTTCGTTGATTATTGAGCTTTTTCCTGAGGAGCAGGATAGAGCAGCTGCAGACAGAGGTCAGAGGGTAGGAAAATGCCATCTGGGTCGAACCCAGCCAAACATCTGAAAGTGCTGTGGCCATCCTCCACGGTTCAGGATGTGGAGGGTGGTGGCATCCTGCAGCTGGAAGGACCGAGCACTCAGAGTGCCCCTCTTCATTCACTAGCGGGGATGCAGAGGTGCAAGTGGGCCAAGGTCATCGTCCAGCTTCCTTCATTAAATGCTTATGAATTTGCCTTCCTTTAACTCACTTTGGAAATCTTTCTTGAACTTACCATTGTTCTTTCTCCCGTGCCACATTGGTATTTCCCTTGCTCACCCTCAGTCCAAGTCAGCACAATACTGTGGTTATTTGGGTGTGTGTCTCGTTCGCCCTAGAATGCCGTGGACTCTGTTTAGTCAACTTTGATCTCCTCTCAGTGCCTAGCGTGAGGCCTGACACACCGGAGGTGCTCAGTGTGTTTGGCAGCCCCTCTCTTATCTGCCCTTTCACTTTCCATGGTTTCTGTTACCCGTGGTCAACTGCGATCCAAGATTAGTAAGTGGAAAATTCCGGATATTTTGAGAGAGAGAGACCACATTCACATAACTCTTTATTATGTTGTTATAATTGTTCTATTTTGTTGTTGTCAATCTCTTACTGTGCCTAGTTTATAAATTAAACTTTATCATAAGTATCATAAGTATGTGTAGGAAAAAGCATAGTATACATAGTGTTCAGTACTGTCTGTGGTTTGGGGCATTTACAGGGGGTCTTGGAACATATCCTCTGTGGATTTGGGAGGGCTACTGTATTGGTTGAATTGAATGAAAGGTACTTGAACACGTTTTATACACTTACTCCTACCGTGGAACCATTAGTTCTAAAACTCCCATCATAAGACTCTGAGGGGACCCCTTATTCCAGGAACCTGAGAGTCGGTAAACCGATTGAAATCCCCTCTGTCACTGTTTTTCATGCTCCTGTGTTTTGTTCTTTAATTTTTCAGGGGGAAGAGGCTCTCAGTTATTGTCTTTTTTTCTACTTTAAAACATTGTGTTTAAAATATATAACAAAATTAACCATTTTTTTAAATCCTCACCCAAGGACATGCTCATTGATCTGAGAAAGGAGGAGGCGGGGCAGGGAGAGAGAGAAAGAGAAAGATAAATACATGTGGGAGAGAAACGTTGATCAGCTGCACCCCACACACACCCTGACCGGGGACTGAACCCCCAACGTAGGTATGCGCCTTGACCGGGGATCGAACCCACAACCTTTTGGTGTATGGGATAATGCTCTAACCAACTAAGCCACCCAGCCAAAGCACCATTTTAACCATTTTTATCTGTACAGTTACTGTCACCAGGCACATTCGCATTGTTGTGCAACCATAACCACTGTCCATCCCCAGAACTTTTTGATCATCCCCCTTTGCAGCTTTGTACGCATTAAATAATGCCCACTTTCCCCTTCCTTCCAGACCCTCATAACCACTCTTCTACTTTCTGTTTCCATAAATGTGACTATTTTAGGTACCTATATAAGTGCAATTATATAATATTTGCCCTTTCGTTCCCAGCTTGTTTTAGCCTGATGTTTCAAGGTTCATCCATGCTATAGCCTGTATGAGAATTTCATTCCTCTTTAAGTAAACTGTGCTCTTTTAGGAGCTAAGAGTTTCATTGTTTTTAGTTTTTGTAGCCAGAGGTAGATTTTTCTTCCAGACCTGTCCTTGGCCTTTTTCTGGGATGAAATTTCCCAGGGCATGCCCAGTCTTCCGGAGTAGTTTTCTTTGGGGTAGCTGAGTAGCAGAACTGAGGCTGTTAATGTCAGTGCAACAAGTGAGCACCTTCTGTGTGTCAGAGGCTCTGCCTAAGAACAGAGATTACACAGTCCTTTGAAGAAGTGAACTGTATACTCAGCTAATAACTACGGTACGGTGTGCTAAGTGCAAGGAGCCAGCGGGATGTTCTCAATCTGCCGAGTACCGTGGGGGAAATTTAGGAAAGGTTCAAAGAGGAGGTCATATTTCAAATGGGCTGAGAAGGAAGGGATGGCGTTCCACGAATAGCCTGAACCAAGGCAAGTGAAAAAAAGCAACACGTGAATGTCTGAAGACTAGCAAGGAAGAGTGCTGTGGGTGTAGGAAGCATAGGGCCGGCAAAGGAATGGTGGGAGGCTGTAGGTGCTGAAGAGTTTGGGTCATACATTTAGAGTGACGCAATTTGATCTGTGCATTGAGAAGGGTGGTGGAAGGGTGGTGGAAGGGTGGTGGACGGATCAGAGTAGGGGTGCTGGAGACTAGAGACAGGTGTGTGTGGGGGGGAGGGGGGTTGGGAAAAGGCAGAGTGGTTGCAACATTTTAAGCAGTAGATGATGAGGGCCTGAACCAAGGCAGCCACAGACCAGTTTGCTCACGGTCAGTGTCATCAGGTGGGTTGACCGCAGGGTTCATCGGACCACGCCCACTTAGCCTGCCTTTTTCTGTACAGAAATTCTTTTTTTTTTTTTTAAGATTTTATTTATTTATTTTTAGAGAGGGAAGGGAGGGAGAGAGAGAGAAACATCAATGTGCGGTTGCTGGGGGACATGGCCTGCAACCTAGGCATGTGCCCTGACTGGGAATCGAACCTGCGATGCCTGGTTCGCAGCCCGCACTCAATCCACTGAGCTACACCAGCCAGGGCAGAAATTCTTATAATTTCACCTGCAGTTTAGAGCTCCATTTCTGTACAATTTCCATCATGTCTTTCCTTATTGTAACCATAGCGGCAAGGAGAAATTGATTTATAAAAGACAATGAGACACGTTTTTACCTTCAGTCTTTCCACTCAGTAAAATACTTTCTGTAAAATACTTTCTGGGGTAGTTTCTGATAGTCTTGCATGCGCTAAGTGATGTGGTATCTAAACGACTGGTATGTAATAATAGAATAATTGACATGTAACAGTAATTAGAGCACTTCAGTCAAGCTATATTCGAGATGCACCACCCTCCCCTTCCCTGTGATCTCTTGGTAACTAGAGAGCTCAAACGTTCATACGCGTGAATGAACTTAAACTTGGAAGCGCAAAGCCGGGCTGGCCGCGGCAGTCGCCAGCACGGCCGGTGGCCCACAGAGGCGCTTTGACAGTAAGTGCGGCAGGAGGAGACGGAGTCCCTGCCCATGCGCAGTGTCTGTGCTCGCTGTAAAATGTCAGAAATTACTCTGGGAAATTAGAAAAGACTGAAACCCTTCAGTACTCTGAAAATGTGGTGTATAAGGAGGGCCCCAAACATTCACATGCAGAAAGGGAGAACACTACTTAGTCAAGTATTGAAATAAAATACCCAGGTGTTGTTAGTGACTGAAAGCTGAGTGAGGAAAAAGTGCTGAGTAGACTAAAAATAATACGAGTTTCAAGGAAAATAACCCTTTTGCTAACCTTTGCATTAGTCAGTTCCTTATTAGAGTATTTTTTTCCTGTTTTAGTCACACTTTAAAAGAGTAGGTATAAATATAGAAGAGCAAGAGAAGTGTGATAAAAATAATTTAAGATGTAGAACATGGGTTTTAAAGGAAAAGGTCAGAGAAATCTGGGGATTAAAACAAGCTGACTTAGTTATCTTCAATAAAGAAAAATGTAGAAGAGTATTTATGGTCCAGCCAATGTGAGTGCACCCAGAAGTTTGAAACACACACCCTACCTGAATGGGGCTTTAAGGGCTGGGTTTCATTGTGCAAGTGACCGATCAGTTTTTTGTTTTTGTTTTTTAAGTTTCCCAAAAACACTAAGTGGAAGGAAATGCATATTAAGTTTTGGGAGATATTTTGAGTGATCCGCAGAGGCTAACAGAGTGTCTTGGGAAGCGAAGAGCTTCCTTCCTGGAGGCTGAGAGGGCCAGGCTGAGGGAGTGTGGGTGCGCGCGCAGCCGGGCAGCTCCTGCCCATTTTCAGGTGGGACGGGATCTTTAGGAAGAGACAGGTCACTGACCGCCCTGTGAGAGTGAGAGCTGACACCTAAAACAACGTGTATTTCTAAGCTTTTGAAAATAAAGAAAAGAAAAACTCTTTAGGTCATTTCCGACTATTTTCAGGCCCTCCTGTTCTTTTTACCTCAGACTCTTGTTTGCTTCTTTCTTAGCAGTATCGTAGGTTGCACGTGTTTTGTTTATTTACTCATATTGTGTCTGTTTCCCCATTAAAAGGTAGGTACCATGAGAGCAGGGATGTTTAGTTCTATACTCTTTCTGGCATCAACCACGTGTCAACACATAGTAGGTACTCAAGAAGTCTGGTTGAATGAATGAATGAGAGTGGGTCAAGGGGAGAGGAGAGCTCAGAGAGCAGTCAGTGGATCATGACCACCTGCGAGGGCACGGGCCTGGGGTTAAAGAGAGAAGGGAGGGAGTGGGTGAGAGAGGAGAGTGAATTCACAGGCCTCTTTCCCTGTCGTTGTTGCCAGTACATTAGGTAAAAATGGAAGTCACATAGTGTCATGTAAAGAGCAGGAGACAACACGAGCTAGTGCCCAGACACACCAGCTCTGAGAAACAATTCTCGGCAACTTGCCACTGGGTAGAGTTTGTTCATTTTTTCTAAAACAGACAATTCTATAAGAACCAAGTTTTCCTTGTGCTTCAATCATTTAGAGGTTTTAGAGGTAGTGTGTGAGCGTGCGCGTGAGATATCTGACTCCTTTATTTGTATTCTCTGTCCTGGCCTTCAGATGTTTCTCTGAGCAGCTTTAGATTAGATTATCTGCACTGGGATAGTGGAGCAATTCTGTGGCAAACTGCCTCTGCGCTTTGGACTGTTCCGCTCTCCTCAGCCCAAGGAGCCAAAAAATAGCTTGATTTAGTCTAGTCTGGTCTGTTGTAGTCTGACTAAAGGACACAACGTCCCAAACCTTAGGATGCTTAGCTTAAAATATTAGCAGATTAACAAAAGGGCAAAAAAAATTAAACATGAAAAAAAATCACTTCTTCCAAAACAAGTATTTCCCAAAATTAAATAATTCCAAACTGTCCCGTGCTGATGGAGCTTTTTAGGGAAATGTTTTCGAACTACAGGGTTCCCTCATTTTCCGGGAGGGAAAGTAGGGGACAACGAAGGCAACTCTGCCCACAGTAGCCCACCCGAACTCTCAGCACCCCTGTCCGCCCTTCACAGAAGTGCAGAGAAATGAAAGTGACAGCCTTGAACCTGTGGGCTTCTCCAGAATCATTCTGAGAGACTTGCGGTAGTGGTGGGAGTCCCACCTTTCACGGACACCCCCTGGGCTGGCATGGCTTTCCAAATCTCTGGAGCGCCTTGGACTTCAGTGGCTCTGAGGTCCCCTGCCAAGACCTTTTTGAGACAAGGATGATAAGAAGCAAATGTTCCTTCTGATGCGCCTGTGTCTGAGGTCTCCGTGTCCTCAGGCCGTGTTCGTGGTGGTAAAAGGAATGAAAATAACAGTGCCTTTCATCTGTAAAGCGGGTTTGACAATATTTGCTTTGGTTATCTTGGCCCATCCTGATAATAACTGTGTGAGAAAAGCAGGGTGGCATTCTTATTGTCCTTGGACAAGTGGAGAAACTGATGCACAAAGAGGCTAAGGTGCCCCGTTTGGTAAAGGGCAGAGCAGGGACTGGATTTCACGGCTCTCGGCTGTGAAAGCAGGCTCACGTGTGAGCAGACATGACGGGGGAGGGAGGCAAGCATAGAGGGCCTGATGCGGCCTCCACTTTTGGGGGCTCATATTCCTTCTTCCTCGGTACAGTAGTGAATCAGGGTGCCCTGAGCCTCTAGTGGAGATACCCCCATACCTTCTCACCCACCCAGGCCCCATCTAGATGTACACTGAGGTTTCTAATGACCAAGTTCAAGTGCTAGAGAAACAGTAAGGCCAATCGGACTGTCGTTGGTGAGCAGGACAGGTAAGAGAGTAAGTCTTAAGTGAACTGAGCACTAGAGGAATTCTGAAATTGGCGGGTGGCAAGGGTGGGAGAGTCCCTGTAAGGCTTGCTTCCTGCAGCCCATCTTCTTCTCCTGGCCCGGCTGTTAAGGCTGGTATTTCCAGGGCCATTGTGTCCATGGCTATATCTGTTTGCCTTCTGATGGGGCATATAATTTACCTTTTGAGTGCTGTAAAATGGAATGAGGGGTAAAATCTTGACTCCGTTGGACATGTGACCTGCAAGTTGGTTTCTGTTGTTTGGGGAGCCCTCAGCCTCACAGTGAACGTTTTGTGCGGTCAGGTAGACCTCTCCGCCAGAGGACCGACTCCTGTGTATTTGAAAAGGAAGACAAACCTGTATTTTGTAGAAAGGGCCTATTGTTCTCAGGGAGTGGTTGTGGCCAACTTCTTGGGCTCCTTGGCCGACTCTGAAGAAGGAATTGAAGTCAGAATGCTAATCACTGACTTGCACAGACATCAACAATCAAACCTCAGGGAACTCGTAAGACAGTAAACAACAGTGCTTGATTTCAGATTCTAGAAGAGCAGTAGTGTAAACGAGGCTGGAGACGAGAAAATGTGTTAGGGAGGGAAGAAATTCTCACTCCCCGCTTCTCAAACGGGTAGTCTCAGAAATAACGAAACCCCGAGGTGCGGGCTCCTGTTCCGAGACTGGGGCTGGCTCGGCCGGCGGCCCCGGGCTGTTAGAGGGGGTCCCCTGGGCTCAGAGCGGGAGCGTGCCTGTGGGAGTCATGCCCTCTCAGAACCACAGGATCTCTGCACAGGAGCTGGATGCATCGTTTTGTTCAGCATGTCCAGTGGTGCATTTCATGCTCTCACTTGTTCCCTCTCGTTCCAAACAGCAGTATGGTGTTGAGAATTTTGTCACCACAAAGAAGCATTTTCTTCTAAATGGGAGCAATGCTGAAACTGTTGGAACCAATGTGTAGGTCCTAGCAGCGGGTTCGTGAAATGTGCTCGGTTTGCTGTAGCCTCTAACGATTTTCCTTCTCTTACTAAAAGTAGAGAATTCTTCTCCCTTCATTGCTGCCCTTCCACCTCCTTCCTAGAGATTTATGTATTCTAATCTGGACCTTTCTTTGATTCAGTTCCAGTTTATACAAACTCCAACTCAGGTGGCACATGGCCAAAATGATCTATCCTTGAGTATCGTGGTAGAAGGAGCCATGGCTGTGGAGTGGGGGGGCCTAGTTCTCATTCTGACCGTGTTTTAACGTGTCCTTGAGCTGCTCGGGTCAGTTCAGTGGGCCATGTTCACCTGTTAATTGATGAGACTGGGCTGGAAACACAGCTCCAGGAATTTGAATCTCAGCCTTCTCTCCTGTATTACAGCATATGAAGTGACCTTTTAGACAGGATGCATGTAGAAGCTGCTGGAAGTCTAGCCATTTTTCTCTCAGCAGTTGTATTTGTGATTCTCCAAGACTGATCCCGCAGAGCTCATTGAGTAGAGAAATACTCCATCCAGCATTCCATTAGCCTTCTCCATGTGGTGAGCATACTTCAAAAGCGATAGTCTCTCCCCCGGTGAACCTTTGTTTCTGATTGGAGAGAGCTCTCACCACTACATACAGCCTTTAACCAGAACTGGAGTGAATTCAGAGCGGGGGTCCGTGGGATAAATGGGAGGTCCCGATGAGAACACCGAACTGAGTGTAAACGAGGGATGTGAAGGTACTCTGAGCACTCCTCACTGCTGACTGCGGGAGTCCTGTTATCTTCCTAGCTATTGATGGGACTGGGCAAGAAGCTTGTAAAAGCCTGGACGTTTGCCTGGGGACTTGGTTAGAAGCACCACGGTGCCTTACTCCGTTTCCGTAAGAACACTTGGGACAGATGCGTCACATCCCTGGGAAGTGCTTCCCCCTGGCTGCTCGCAGTCCAGACATCACAGATAGTCCGGGCTCTCACCTGTCATGGGTGCGTCCCTTTCTGCAAGCTTGGCTGTGTTGTCCTTATTAACACTGGTACCATTTGTAGTCTCCACCACCCGGGACGGGCATTGTTTTAGTCCAGGCCCATAAAAATCATCCATGTGACCCCACCTGGCTTCTGATCTCTCAGGCCAACTTTTGTAGCTGCTCATGCCTTCCACAGACCTGAAACCCAGTGCCGCCCAAGCACCTCTGCTTTTCCGCTGGTTTATTTTTGTTAATCCCTGTCCCCACCCACCTTGTTTTTCAGCCATCAATGAGTTTTTATTGAGTTACTCAGACATTCAGCCAGACTCCGTGGGGGAATAAAAAGATGTTGTAAGAAGTTGTCCTGGAACATAAGGACCTTAAAATTCATTTGAGAAGGGAGGGCCTGAGCACACGGAAAGGCATCCAGCCGTATCAGCCCATGAGCAGAGTGGATGGTACAGACGATCAGAGGAGATTGCCCTCGGGGAGGCCGTATGGAGGTGGTGGTCTCACTACACGGCCTGAAAGCTTGATTTTTTCCTGTTTATGGATATGTGATATTTGATATACACACAAGGAGATGTTTGAGTTACAAAATGCAATGATAAAATGAACCCCTATGCATACATCACCCGGTTTAAGCACTGGAATATTGCCAGTACTGCTGCCCTCCTGGGTGCTCCTCTCCCTTCCCCTTCTACCCTGTCTGCCCCCGCCCCACCCCGAGTTAGCCACTATCTTGCATTTCGTCGGTTTTACTGCTTTTCTTTCCTAAAGTCTTTGTAGAGCTCATAGGTTTTCTATGGAAATCTCATAATTTCTGTGATATGGAATCTCTGAAGGCAAAACACCAAGAACGTATGTGATGGTTAATTTTATGTGTAACCTGGCTGGGCCATAGTGCCCAGGTGCATTATTCTGGAAATTTCTGTATAGGTGTTTATGGAGGAGATTGACATTACAGGTGGTGGATTTTGAGTAAAACAGATTGCCCTCTGTAATGTGGGTGGGCCTCATCCAATCAGTTGAAAGACTGAATAGAACAAAAAGACTGGCTTTCCCTGAGCAAGAGGCAACAAGCAGCAAATGGCCTTTAGACTTTACTGTAGCACCAACTCTTGCCTGGGTCTCCAGCCTGCTGGCCCACCCTGCAGATTTTGGACTTGATGCCCTCCATAAGTGTATGAGCCAGTTCCTTAAAATAAATCTTTTCATATATATACACATTTCCTATTGGTTGTTTTTCTGGACACCCTGACTGATACAGCATGTCACACTTCTCTGCATGCCACATCAGTAGGGTATTCTTATATTAGCAGATCAACAGTATATTCGTCCCATGCTGGGAAAGCATTTGGCTGATTCTGGCCTAGGCCACAAAAGAGAAACCTTGATTTTTCTGTAGAAGCAAAGTCCGTTCTCTCCTCTTGGAGTACTCTTTCCTCTTTTTTAAATACTCTGCTCCCTTCCACAGTCCTGTGGCTTTCTCCGGTCACTCCTACACCCACCGTCCCCTCTCTGTGTACCATCCCTTGCAACACACGTGCACAGTCACACCTGTGTGTTTGATTATGTACAACCCGGATTCTGCTCGGCACCGGGAAAGACATTTAGCTTCTCTGAGCTTGTAGCGTCTCCCCTTCTGCTCCAGGGTTGGGGAGAGTCATCAAACTGCGTTTAGAGTGTCACCACGTGCCAGGTACTGATCGAGGTGTTTTACTTGTTTGTGCCATGTTGTTCTTACGACAGCAGTCCCAGTTGGTGGCTGCTGTCATCACGTTCACTTTGCAGTGAGAACAGGACACTGAAGTCATAGACATGGGATTTGAATCTGTGCTTTCTGACCTTAAGCCCCCCTTTTACTCTTCGTAAATACATTCTAAACTGGAACATGCTCTGCAAATGTAAAATGCAGCTGTTATTAACATGAGCCTATTGCCTCAGGGCCTATGCTCTGCTAGTTGATATCTGAGACATTTGAGGAGCTGATTCAGGTTGATGAGGTCATTGGTAGGAATGTATTGCCCTTCCTGGAAAGCTCTGGTTCTTTGACAGAAGTCCTCCAGTGGCCATAGTTCTTGAGCCCCAAGGAGAAGTTCTGTAAGGGGCCTCTAGGACCTGGTGGTTAGTGGCAGATTGGGTCTTAAGCCTCTCCTCAAGTCACACCAAGAAAGCCACCCCCTACTTTGTGTTTAAAGGGTCCTGCAGGCTAGAGTGTAACCCATTGAAACAAAGAAACTCCATACTTGACTCAGCAGAGGACATCTTGCTTGGAGGGTCAGAGGCCTCAGCAAAGCAAGGCAAATACTTGGTACTTCCTCTCCCTCCCAGAACCGTGGCAAATGTTAAATAATGACAGCTCTCTTCAAAGGAACCATTGCTAACTGGTGGAGTTGGGCAAAGAGCCCGATGTTTCTTTGGCCATTCTTCCAGAGATCTGTGTGCCCCCAGAGGACTGAGCCTGGATGAGTCTTCCCTCTCCTTCTTTTCCCGACTGTATTTCTTCAGGTTTTTGACATTAACTCTGCTCATTAGTCTTGCTTCCTCCATGTTTTTAATGCTTTTTTTCCTGTCTGGTGAAAGGTGAAATGATGCCATACTGTTCAGTTTCCAAAACTGATTCTGAAGGAATGAGTTGCCTCTTTTGGTGGAGATTTAACTCGTTTTTTTTTTTTTTAATAACAGCAGTACCTTGAGCCCTAGGAGTATCTCCGCCTGCAGGGTTAGTTTTCTCTACTCCAATTGCAGAGGGAGCAGAAGTTATTCCACATAAGTGTATAGAGACTTAATTTTTATAATACCCTTTTTCCCTTTTCTTCATATATCATGGCTCCTCCCCTGATGTAGATGGTCCTGTGTAGAGACGTTGTTTCTGACCCCCAGTTCCTTTTGTGAAGGAAAGAGAATGTTTTTGTGTCGGCCATTGTTTTCTGTGCAAGACCCACGCTGCTCTCTCTGCTTTCCAAACATTTCTCCCTCGAGCATTTTCAAATGTCAGTCCCACAAGGTAACAATGAATTCTGGGTTCTTTGGGGGGGGGGGGACACAGTCTTAATTATTCAAAACTGAATAAAAGAGGAATACTCATCCGAACTTGTTATTTATAAGTCATTTCCTTGCTTTCTTCACCATCATTATTTTCAAACCAGTAAGTATTTTGACCAGCATTTTTTGAGGAAGAATTGTATGGTATTTCCCAACCTTCCCCTGTGGGTGGGATTGCATCACTGAATCACTTTTCTCTATTTTTTTTTCCGCTTTCTGCCTCCTGTTTTGTCAAGGCTCCAGGACACTCCAGACTTTCTTTGTGTGTTTTTTAGTCTTGAAGTTTCAGCCTGGCATCCGTGACTGTGTTAATTTCCCGTCATTATTTTCCAGCCCATGAGGGCATCCTCGTAAAAACAAAGCGTTGTGTTTAATCTTCAGGTAGAGGCTGAACCCTGGTCCACATGGGCCCTCCTGTTTCGCTTTTCAGAAATCCCAGAAGTCAGAAGGATCTCATCAGCCGTAGGCAAAGCGAAGTACATTCTTTTACTTGCCTTTGCCCCTATTCCCTGTTTCATCCACCCAACCCATTTTGTGGGATAAAAATGCTATTGGAAACATTCCACGTGTGGTCAGATTTTTTAGTCGTTTATCCTGGTCAGAGACTTAAGATGAAATGCCAGCTCTGATAGAGTTGAGGACCTGGAGACCAGTCTCAGTCCCGTCCCTTCCTGGAAATGGAAGTCTTCAGAGATGTACCCCCTCATCGTAGGTGGGGCTGATATTAGTGCTTGTGCCCATCTGTAGCATTCATGGTTCTCCAGAGAAACAAAACTAAGATCTGTGTGTGTGTGTGTGAGAGAGAGAAGTATGGAAAGAGTTCAAAGTCTGTGGGGGAGGCTTGCCGGCCAGAGAGACCCAGGGAAGAGTTGATGTTGAGCTCAAGTCCAAAGGCAGTCTAGCGGCAGACTTCCCTCTTCCTTGGGGAACCTCAGATTGTTTTCTCTTAAAACCTTCAACTGGTTTATTAGATGAGACCCATCTGCATTATAGCGGAGAATCAGCTTTATTCAAAATCCACTGATTTACATGTTAAGCTCACCTAAAAAAAAAATTACCTTCACAGAAACATCTAGACTGGTATTTGGCCAGATACCTGGGTTCCGTGGCCCTGCCCTGTGGCCATGTAAAATAAGCCCTCACCCCACCTTCCAGAGCCCCAGGACCATCAGCTCTGAATAGTCAGGAGCCGAAGGCGCGCGTGGAGGAGGCGCCTGCCCTTCAGTGCTTCTCTCGTCTTGTCTCTCCCTCTGCTGGAGGCGGAGGCAGTTCTTCACCTCCTGCATTTTTCTTCTCTCCCTTCACGTTTACCCTATCTCTCCTACTCCCACCCACTCTGCTGGAGGTGGGGAACGTTTGTGAAGTGAGAATAAGGGAGAACAACCCAGTGTGTGATTAATTTATAATGTAGAGAGAAGACACCTCAGAGTCATTCAGACTGGAGGTAACCTCGCCCTTTTATGATCGTGGACAAGTGAATATACCTCTCTGAGTCTCTGGTCACTTATTTCTAAACACAAAAGTAATGATATTTATCTGATACAATTCTTGTGATGATTAAAAGACCTAACATAGCCACATACATTTCCCTTTTTCAAATGTTTGCCCATCTCTGAGAGCTTTTTAGATTCAAAATATTACTTATTTTGAACTTTCTCAGGCCTTGAGTGCCTAGACTCCCCATTAAGATTAGCTTAACTATTTCACTATTACTGTGAACCATAGTTTTTAATCAAGTCTCCTACAAATGTTCCTGTATGTTAGTCTCCTTTGCTATCTCTCCAACACGGCCAAGCACACTTCTACCTCGGGGCCTTGGCACATGCTGTTCCTTCTACATGGAGCTCTTCCCTCAGGTAGCTGTGTGCCTTAGTCCTGCCCATCTCAGGCACTTGCTCAAATGTCACCTCCTCAAAGGTCCTTCCCTGACCACTGGTTATAACACAATATACTCTCTGACTTTCTGTGCCACTTACTTTGCTTTTTTTCCCCTTAGTACTTATTTGAAATAAATAATTTATTTCCTATCTATACCTCCCACTAGAACAGTAGTCCTTGACCATGGATGTTCATTGTATTCGCCCTGGGAGCTTAAAAACCCCAGTGCTGTGCTGCACTCCCAGACAATTCCATCAGAAACTCTGGGGAGGAGGCCCAAGCATCAGTGTTTCATAAAACTCTCTAGGTGATCCCTGTGTGCAGCCGAGGGTGGGAACCTGTGCTCCAGTGTGGAACTTGACTACAGAGAACGTGAACTTATAGCATCAGCATCACTTGGGAGCTTATTAGAAATGCAGGTGCTTGGCCCGACCTCAGACCGACATCCCAAGTCCACTTTTGCCCTTTGGCAAGATCCCAGCCGGCCTTAACATTGGAGGTGCACTGCACTAGTTTGGAAGCTGGTGGCTCCATTTTGCTATATTCTTAGCCTAGCATATAGTAAGCACTCCCTAAATATTTATTGGATGAATGATGACTTAAATTTGGGGGTAAGAGGAAAAAGAGAGGAAGAGAGAGAGGGAAGGAAAGACAGAAGAAAAAGCTCTGCCCTGTCCATGTGCTTTGTGCACTGGTATAAACGGGGCTGCTCTCTTCCCTGCTCCCAGTAAAAACTTAACCTGCCTGGTGTCCACCATCTCATGGGCCTGCCTCCAGCTTGCTGCGCTTTCAAGGTTATAGCTGACTAATGAGAGATACTGTGATAATGAATTGCCTAACTATCCAGCCCTGCTTCTTCTCTTCTTGCATATATTTGACTAGAGGTCTACTGAAACCAATTAACCAATTAAGTAATAATTTAGTAAGGCTTTATGAGCTACTTACTCCATGCACGGCTTAACATGGCTCAAGAGGCTAAGAGGCAAAGATGGAAAAGACACAACTCAACAGTCCAGCAGTAGAGACAGTCATTTATAACTTGAGACAAATGCTGTAAGAGAATGTAGACAGAGTGTTATGGAAGGTCAAGAATTAAGTGGTTGTTTCCGATGGGGCTTCCTGGTGGAGAGGGCAGGAGGCATTTGAGTTGGGGATGTGAGTGGCTGGACCCATGCTCAGGGGTTTGGGCTGTCGCAAAGGCAGCAACGTTGCTGGAAAAGAGTCAGTTCTGCTTTGCGAAGATGACTGACGGCTGTGGAAGGTGACTGGAGAAAGGAGACGGTGGGTGCATCAGGGCCAGTTTGGAGATGATTATGGACAAGTAACACAGATATGAGTTAGATCACAGGCCCCTGATCCTGGCAGTGCCAGGAGGATGTTAAAATGTGGGAGAGTTTTGAGAAGTTTATTCAAATGTAGAAGATTGTATCTGTTATTTAACAGACATAAGTGACTAGGAATTCTTGGGGTGACAAAATTTGATAACATTTTGAGCACATACTTTAAAAACTCTATAACATTATGTAATTATACGGTGTTTTCTCTTTCACTGTCCTTCAGATGGACTGGAGTAGAGAACTGAGCACTCTCCTTCACTTAGACCTTCCAGTCGAGATAGATCCTAGCGCTTACTTATGTTGCCCATTTTATTTTGAAAATGAAGAGAATGAGAGCAAGACATGAAATGAGCATCAGGGCCGGGACTGGAGCCCATGCCCCCGTTACTGGCTGCAGATCGAGTGTCAGCAGTTCTCATGCACATAGTCCTCTTCACTCACACAAAACTCCCGTGAAGTGGGCGGCGTTATTTTTATTTAATTTGTGGTTGATTGTTTATCTTTTATTGAGATATAATTAATATGTAATGTTGTATTGGTTTTATGGGTACCACATAATGATTTAAAATATGTGCTATATATTGCAAAGCGATTGCCACAATAAGTTTTGTTGGCATCTACACATAGCTACAGACTTCTTTCTTTTTCTCATAATGAGAACTTTCAAGATCTGTTCTCTTAGCAGCTTCCGAATGCAGCATTGCTGACTGTTGTTACCATGTTGCACGTTAGATTCCCCAGGACTTAGCTGTCTTATAACTGGGAGTCGGAACCGTTGGACTCTCTTCGCCCACTCCCATCCAGCCACATTGGGTTCTTTCAGACTCCACGTGTAAGTGAGATTCTACAGTGTTTGTCTTTCTCTGATTTATTTCACCGAGTTATTTTCATCTTAAAGATGAGAAAACCAAGACTCAGAGGATAAGTACCCACCCAAGGTCAAATAGCTGATCAGTGGGATCTCTGGCCTGTCCTGTCTAAGCTTTATTCTTTACTCTGCCCTGCTGGCTCCTGCACCACTACTGATGGTAATTCAGCTTTGTGAAGGGAGGTCATATTTGTTCTCCTTATGTTTGAACAAAG
Source organism: Tonatia bakeri (assembly GCA_004024845.1). NCBI lineage: Eukaryota > Metazoa > Chordata > Mammalia > Chiroptera > Phyllostomidae > Tonatia > Tonatia bakeri. Next base: position 196,557 of record PVIA01002289.1, on the reverse strand, counting down.
CTTTCTCTGATTATTTTAAATTTGGGGTTTATGAGAGCTGATTTGTCTCTATAACTTTGGTCACATTTATACATTGTGACCTTTTGGAAGTAGAGGCTTTGAGTTCCTTAAAAAATCTAAATTATAAGAGGAAATAAAGGAAAACCAACCCAAATCAGAGAATTTCTATCAGATTTCCTTATTAGGTTTATTATAATAATAAATATTCAGCAGTCTTTCTTTCACATGAATAGGAAAGCCCAGGGCAGAGCAGCGACCCTTGACCTAGTTGTATCAAGCCTCCCGTCTTGGTAAAAGGGAGTGTGCTGAGCAAACTGCTGATACAGAAAAGTTGAGGAAGGCAACCTCTTGCTTGTTACCCTTATGTTTAAGACCATGGACCCACCTAGGTGGGGATTGGGCTGTGAGCCGGTGAATCGGGACTGAGTTATGTCACCCTGGTGAGTTTACCTGAATGAGTGGAATCCATCCAGAGTGCCTCAGTTTCTAGGCTGTCATTTGTATTAACTTTGGTGGAAGTTAGTCCTCCTTTGGCTGAAATTGTGGGCGTGGGCAGAGCAGAACTGGTTTCTCCCTTCCATCCTCTGTTCTAGACATGCCTGAAGGAGGCGCAGGAAGATCGCTATTCAGACCAGCAGCTTGATGGCCTTAGACATCCCCCATTTCTCTACCTGTGAAACAAGGGACCCCTCAAGACCATCACTCTTTCCCCTCCTCGCTCCAAAATTCTGTGATTTTTCTTTAACGCAGCGAGTGAAGTAGCCTCCTGTGCTGCTGTGTTAGGTTTTGCTTATTTCCTCACAGATTGATCCGATTCAAGTCCATGCTCATGGTGTCCAATTCTCAGACCACCTCAGTGGCCTCAAAGCAGTGTCCGCAGTTCGCATGCTCAGCCACATATACAGGCTTATGGGTAGATGTAGATTCCTTATCTCTTCGATCTAAAATAATCAGGTGGATTCCAGTTCCAGGAGTGAAAGGACCCGTGTGGCAGGGAGCAAGCTGTCACCCAGGCAGGTATTTCAGAAGGTGGTGCCAGGGTCCTTCTGGCCTCAGCCTCAGAGAAACCTTTCTTTTGCCTGGCGTTGCTCTCCCTGCACCATGTACGTCAGTGTTCTCCTTCAGATGCAGCAGCATCTACTCAGCTCAGGTTTCTCCCTTTTTGCCAGGAAGCAGAACCAGCTTGTTGTCCCTGCCTTCCTAAGAGAGGTCAGACCTGGAGCCACGGGTGCCACATTGTCAGCTCCAATGGCAGTGGCTTCCATTCCCTTACTTCATCACCAGTTAGAACATGCAGGCCGTGTTGAGTGACACAGAGTCCATAAAACATACCTGCTTCCTGCTGATTTCATGGTTCTGGAGGAGGGGCCGTGCGTGGGGATTCAGATAGACTGGAGTGCCAAGCAAGGGTGCCTGCACTATTTGCTTACACTACAGAGAATAGATTTCCTCTTGAAGGAACACAGCTGCAATGCCGTGACGTGTGCACATGTGTGCGTGGGCTCTGAAGAGCAGGGAGCACCCATCCATCTTTAGCTGTCATGTCTGAGAACGTTAATAAAAGCCTCAGCCTCATATACCTGCAGGTGATCACAAGACAGCTGTTGAAGCATTCGAAAAACAATGTCTTCGTTTTCTGGCTGCTTTCAGAAACACTGGGAGAAGCTTTCCTAAAGCTACTTCTTAGAGAATACACTTTGGGACAGTTCTGCAGTTTGCTTTTGGTGCCGATCATTGGGAAGTTTGTGTTTTCACAGACCCTGGGCTATGAGTGGCCCTAGTCTTCCCACCTGTCATTCTGATCGGTGGGGTCCGGCCCATGTCATTTGCTGCAGCAACACCAGCTGTAGCTGATGGATTCTGGACTTTTGTTAGAGAAGTGAGTAGCCTGGAAGTGGATTGTCTCCATCTCAGCAAACCATATCTCATGCAAATTTCTCTCCAGCCGAGAAGAAAAGAACAAATAAATAGAATGTCAGCTTTTTTCTTTTTTTTTTTAGATTGTATTTATTTATTTTTAGAGAGGGGAAGGGAGGGAGAGAGAGAGAGAGAAACATCAATGTATGGTTGCATCTCACATGGCCCCCACTGGGGACCTGGCCCACAACCCAGGCATGTGCCCTGACTGGGAATCAAACCTACGACCCTTTGGTTCTCAGCCTGTGCTCAATCCACTGAGCTATGCCAGCCACAGCTAGAATGTCAGCTTTTAAAACAAGCTTCTGTAAAACACTGGGGAAAAGTCAGACTGTGCATAAATCAGAGAGAGGAAATGAGGCCCGTAATAAAAAAATTGAGATAGATTTGAGGAGTTTCTAAAAAAAAAAAAATAGTGCTCTGAAGTGATCAATACTTGGTCTTTCTGGTGCCACTGTCACCCTGCATGGAGCACCCTGTGTTCCCCGTCATCGAACCAGCGCTCTTCTCTGTAGAGCGATCATCCGTCATACCTCACCTTCCATCCCTCATCCCTGCCAGCCCGAAGCCTCACGCCCGGCTTGACTGCACCCTGGTTTTGTTGGCACAACCTCCCAGACTTACTCCGTGTTTCAAAGTGACTCTTCAACTGGAGTTAACATGCTTGCAGGACCTGCTACATCACTGGTGGGACCTAGTGCAAAATGAAAATGCAAGTCCCCTCATTCAGAAATTACGAAGAATTTCCAGAGAGCCACAGCACAGCATTAAAACAAGCACAGACAAGCTCAGACAAGCACAGGGGTGCTGCACGGGTCACACACAACGCCAGTCTGATGCTCAGGATTGTATTTTGGAAAAATAGGAGTCAGTTTTAGGGTTCCATGACTCTCCAGCTCAGTCCCTGTGAGGGCCTCTGACACATCCCTGACCTGTGATTCAGGAAGACCCATTCAGACGGGAACTACCCAGGGTCTGGGCTTCTCTTTGCTCTTTTGAAGTGGTTGAGACCATGCAGAATGCATTTGGTTCGCGTTTCATCCCGTCTGGCTGGGCAGTTGGTGTGGTTTCTCTGGCATCTCCTGAACGGGAAGCAGGTCATATTTAAAGAAAGGGTGTTGGAGTTACCCATGCTGTGAGTGAGCCCAGGGGGAGAGGAAGCCAAAGCCAGGGCTGCAGGCAGCCAGGTCACTGGAGTCCGGGGTCCACTGGCTCTGGGCAGGAGGCCTGCATCTCAAATTAGGAGGCCCCATGTGAGTATCTAGCATCACATCGGTGTTCTTTGGTCCAGAAATATGGTCCTTGCCCCCAGATATTTTTTAATCACTTTGGACAATATAATGCCTACTAAAAATACCAATAAGCCCTAAATCCATGAGAGATACAGATCTTCCAGGTCTACGATGTGATAGAGGCAGTAAGTCCTGTGGACAGAACAGTGAAGAAATGTCCTGAAGGACAAGCTGTGGGTGTGTCTCCTGCACTGAGATTGTCACACCAGCCCATTTTTCATTTACCAGGGATGGCAGGGGCGGACTGGCTGACAAATAACGAACCAGCCCGCTTGTCATTTTACAGAACACTGCATGAGTGTGAGTTTATCTCTGGCCAACACCGAGAGGCCTTGGTGTTTCCCACAGTGAGAGACTTGAGGTGCTGTGGGTGGCTCTTTGGGGAGCTGGGGCAGAGTCACAGGGAGCAGCGTGGCCAGTGAGGCTTGGGAAGGAGAAAGCAAGTCCAAGCACTAAAACCCAGCAAGGGAAAGGGGCAGGGCCAGAAACGGGGGAACGGAATATGGAGATGAAGACTGTCGACAGAATCGCTTCCCCCTTTCTTCCTTCCGCCTTCACACTAGACGTTCAGCTACTTCCCTCACCAAAGTAGGAAGTGGTCATGTGGCGACATTGAGGGCACGGCTTCTGCTGCGTACGCTTCCTGGTACGCTCACTGGCGCTGAGTCAAGGGGAAGTGGAGACCTCCTCTCCCTCCCTGTCTGATCTCCCGCTGATCAGAAGCTATGGACACGACTAGCTGCAGTTTGTACAGATTAGCAAGGGGATAGAGGTGGGTGGTTATTTGTAATAGTGCTGATAGCAGGCAAAAGAGTAGATGTCTGAAGGTATTACAAGGGGCTTCTGAGGATGCTATTAGCATGTTCAGGCACAGCCTGCGTATTTAAAGGTCATAGAAGGTAATTAGCCCAGTCATCCTCCAAATTGAGAGCTCTGTCACAGTTGGAGTTTGGCTTGAAGTAAGAAATCCTAGCAGCGAGGCTGAGTGGTGACGTGGAAAGAGCATAGGTTTTGCGGGGTGCGGTGGTGGGGAAGACAGCTCTGTGTTCAAATCTTAGCTCTGGTACTTACTAACTCTGAGACTTAAATTAAACATCAGTTTCCTTTTAAAATCAGGATGAAAATTTATTGCCAAAATGTTTTAGAAATAAGCAAGGTAATGATAAGATATCCAACAGGGAGTCTGGCACCCTAGAATATAGTAGGTACCTAACTAATGTTAGTTTTCTTATTTTTCTTATGAGAGTAAGTAAAGATACCTGTATTCAGGTCACAGAAAGTTGGAATGGTGGGAAAAGTCACCTGTTAAAATGGGGTCCATAGAGATGTGATCACTTTCCTGCGTCTTTTCGCCTGTGATCAGACTGGTCCCTGACCTCGGCATTTTTAAGAAGTTTAATATAAGAAGTATCATAGGTTACCTCTGCAGAGAGTCTTGAATCTGAACGTTATGCTGTATTCACTTGTAGACTGGGCTGACACTGGGAAATTAGGCTGGCTCGACTGTATGTGATAATTAGGGTCAGGGAGAGCATCGAGAATTGAAAACCACAGATAATCCCAGTGTCTCATTTTAGCCAATAACAACTCTTCTCCCACCAAGTCTACCAGAACTGCTAACAAGGAGAAAAATTGACTGGTTTGAGTCTCCTCACCTTCTCTTCTCCCCTGCCTGTCCTCAGTCGAGGCGCTAATGAACAGTGAAGTGGCCCAAAGGGGAGAAGCAAAGGTTTAGAAAATCCACAAACTGGGTAATCGGTGTGAATAATTAACTCCAGTAGAAAGAGCACACAGCTTCTCCTACAGTGCGTTGTCAGAAGCTAAGTGAACACGTCAGAAGTAAAGCTTTCCTTTTGAAGTTTCCTTTTTAATCTAGTGGTAGGTATTTTAGGGCACCACATTTTATGGATTTGGAAGCAATGAAGGAGTTAAACTATTCTAAGAATATACACGATTCTCACCTTCTTCTAGCCTCCTTATGCCAGAGTAGCAAGTCAGAGAAGCCAAATCGACTTCTCTGAGAGTCCAGAGAATTGAGTTCGCTCTCCCACACCTCAATCCGAGGCCATCTCCTGAACTGAGAGAAATGGACGACCCATTGCCAAGGAAGCCAATCACGTTGAGGGCGAGGTTTTAGTGTTCATCAGAATCACCTAGAAGGTTTTCACAAGCAGTGTGCTGGGCCCTTCCCCTAGAGTTTCTGATTTAGTAGGCCTGGGTTGGGACCAAGAATTTGCAAACCTCAAAAGTTCCCAGGTTCCAGCGGCCACACCTTGAGAACCACGGGTGCATTAGATTAGAAGATGAGTCTGAAATCAGACAACCTGAGTTTGAATCCCAGATCTCTCACCTGATAGTTGTGTGACTGGGTGGTTACAGCTTAGGTAATCTCTTAATGTCCATGTTTCCTCACTTGTAAAATGGGAATACAAATATCTCATAGGGTTGTGAGCATTAAAGGAGCAAATACATGATGAAGCCCTTAGAATATTGCCTGCTGTGCCGTGAGTATTCAGTGCAGACTAGCACAGCGCAGTCACGGGCTCCGCAGAACAGCGGATGTGATGGCTGGTACTCACGGAGCCCCGTGTGCCGGAACACCTAACTAAGCACTGTAAGGATTACCACATTTAAGGCCCACAGCCTTCTCTCCCTGCTCTCTAGCTTCCTGCCTTCTTCCTTCCTCTTTCTTCTATTATCCCTTTCCCTTCTACCTACCTTCCATTTGTCTTGCTCTTCATAAACTATACTGTAACATAATGAATCAAATCCTAAATAAAAAAGAAGATACACATTTGCTGTCCTAAAGTGTGACCTTCAAGAGTATGAGCTCTTCAAGGACTGTCCCTTGTCTTCCTGATGCCTGTATCCCAGTGTGGGACCAGGCATGTAGTTGGAGTTTGGTGAATGTTTGGTACACAAGTCCTGTCATCCTTACAAATCAAACTGGATCCATCCATCAGGGTTCCCTCTGGTTCTTCATCCTGTTCTGGCTTCTTGACTGACACGTTGGTAAATTTAGCCTGTGTTCTTTCTTCCCCCAACTGTGGGCACACACCCCCCAAAACAAAAGTGAGATCACCGGCCATGTAAAAAGCTTTTGTTTCACTGGCTCCTACATGGACGACCTGTCAGAATGTTTTGTACTCTTGGGATAAGTCCAGGTCACCTTTCAAGTCTTCAGGAAACGTGTGGGACCCCTGGTTGGGGAGGGTAGAACCTGTACCCCTGAGGGCTCCTGGAGGGAGAGCAGGCCATCCACAGCCAGCCTGTGCACCCTGATCCAGCAGGGGTGGTTCCCTGCCTCCTCATCCCCAACTTAAGGGATGCTTTGTGGCAGTTCACCCAACTCTCGGTCTTTACAGGGAAGTTGGTTGTCAGGTATCGTCCAGTTACAGTTGGTTTAAATTCACAATTAAACTGTGACTGCCTCCAGATAGCAAGCAGGTCAGCTGCTTGAGTCTCAAGTTACTCTTGCAGCTTGGGTTTCTCTCCAACAGGTCCTGATAGGAGCTGGTTTTGCACAGTTGATGTGGCCAGGGCTTATGTCAAGGTTTAAGGTTTCTGTGTGTAGCCTTCTTAGCAGGCCTAGAGTGGGAGCCTGTCCTGAGAGTTGCAGAGGAAGTTTCCTTCCATGCAAGGCATGTTCCTGAATCTCTAGTGTTTGGAGCCAATCATGAGAACTAGACTTGAATCCATCAGACCAGGAGAATTTATACTCAGGGGCAAATCTGTAAACTCTGTGATCCATTTCCAGGGTTCGTTTTTGCATTATTTCTCTGCTTTCCCCATGAACGGGTCTTACATAAACATTGATCAAGGGTCTGCTCTGTTCAAGCACTCTCTTGGTTCTAGTGACATGAGGAATAAGACATAAATCTAGATGAGACCTAACCTTCAGGAAGCTTTTACTTCTACTCTTTGTGTTGGTGGAGAGGGCTGAGCTGGTGACAAGAAGAAAGATTTGGGCAGAGTGGGGACTTAGAGATAATGATAAGCCTTTGGAATAAAGTGTTAACCTGGAAAAGTGTTAAGACTGTTCATCAGGGTGTTTGTGGTAAATATGTACTGGATAGGGCTTGTCTGGCTGTGTGGTTCGCCCATGAGACCCTTGCAGGCCTCCCAAACCACTGGGGGCCCTGCGTCAGCATGGAGCCGCGTAGGGAGGCCCTTTTCACGGCGTGGCACCAGGTCTGGGGTAGAGCTGCTCCGGTGTCCGCACGGACAGGTCCTAGCCTCCTGCCCTGAGGCTCTCCCCCTTCCCACTTGGGAAGACTGGAGTTCTATGACCATGTATTTCTTCTGTCATGAAATGGCTACCACCCCCCTTTTCTGCCATGTTCCCCATCAGGTTCACCCTGGGTCAGGGCACATCTTTTCTCCAGGACCCATTCATTCTCTGCCAGGAATTGGCAAGGAGATTTTAAGACTTATATTTCTTTCTTTCTTTTTTTCACTCAACACCTCATCTGGTGCTAAACACTTACATGTCATGCTATGAATATGTGTGACTGGATTGGTCAGAATTCCAAGTTTGAGTTGCAAGAAACTTCTTTTGTATTGCAGTGTACATGGCTTAACACGAGAAAAGGTACTGACAAGGACCTGGCGGTCCCGAGAATGTCTTTCCAATGGCTTTTGACTTAAGTGTTGACCTATTTTGTAGCAGACCAGGATGGGGTTTCTCTTCTACCTACTATTTCAACAAAGTAAGTGTATTAAAGGTCTGTCTCAAAGGCAATATATACTTAAAATTTCAGAATAATGTTCTCAGGCTGAATTAAGATTTCTTCCATTTTGTCCCACAGGACTGATGGAAGCATCTTCTCTTAGCATCTGATTTGCTGTATTATTTTCAGAATTTGTTGCCTTTCCGTCTGACTCCCTCCAGGTGCTCAGGGGTAGACGAGAGTCATGTCAGTGTCCAACTGTGGGTCCACAGCTCCTCTTGTTGATGCGTAGTGCGTACTCAGGACATGTTAAGGTACTCAAGAAGCACCTTATCCGATGAATGGATAACTTGGCTTATGGGAGTTCCTCAGGGCATCCCAAATGGCGGAGGGACTTGTTTGGAGGAAGGGACATGAAGAGGCAAAGGGACAGAGGGGAGATCAGCTGTGTCCAGAATTCACAGTCATTTCCTCAGGAAACATCACCAGATATTATTGGATGTGCAGGAAATGATGCCCTTGTTCACTGTCCAAGACCGAAGTTGTCGTATTGGGTGCCCACTTCATGCACAGCTCATACAGTGGACAGAAACAATTAAAGCGATGTAATTCTTCACAACCTAGATACGATATAAAAACAAAATAATTAAAAGGTACAATCAGTTCAGGATTATGTATATGAGTACTTAAGTTAGAGAGAGGGAGAAACGTACCGTGTTTAATATAGCAGTGGGAGCCTTAGATACACAGACACACGACTTCATTTAATCCACACAGCCTTTCAAGGTAGGTGTCTTTATCTCCAGTTTCCAGATGAGGAAACTGAGATGCAGGGACCAGATCACTTGTGCAAAATTACACAGCTAGTAAATGTCAATGCCAAGATTTGAACTTGTGGGCATGGAAGAGACATTGTTATGTGGTAAAGGGCAGGTAAACTGAGGGCGGGTGAGGGGGAGGGACACCAATACGCAGAGGCCCTGCCTTGTAGCTTTGAGGAGGTAGCCTGACCTTGCTTATATCTAAACACCATCGCAGGTGACAAGCTGTTGAAGGTGGAGTTAGTCCAACTCCCCCAATGGAGAAAGCAGCACAGAGGGAACCTTGTAGACCCCACAGGCTGTGGAGGCTGTTTGTACTCACACACAACCAACTGCATCCTTCACAGAACTAGCTTTTGTGACATGGACCCCGCATAAAACCATTTTCTAGGGCCATCTCCCTCACTGTGGCAGTGTACCTGGGCGCCTCCTGTTCCATGGCACTGTTCATGTTCTCTTCGATCATTTTACATCACTTTGGTCCTCATCTCCCTCACCTGTCACTCTGAAGTCACCTGGGAGGAATACTGATCTTAAAGAAAGACGCAGAAAATAAGAAATAAGAGGAGCTGAAAAAATACAGCCTCAAGCGTACTTGGAGCTGATTTTCCATTCAAGAGGTTTGAATAAAAGTGTGTTGAATGAACCTGATTTACATTGTGAACAGTGAAGAAAGTGTTACAGCACAGGTTCTAAACAGGCCGCATCACACATGTGGGGAAGAAACGTAAGGGCTTTGTGGTCCACAGGTGTGTGCAGGGTGCCCTGACCAGGTGCCCCCCCCTTTTAAGATTTATTTTTAGACAAAGGGGAAGGGAGGGAGAAAGAGAGTGAGAGAAACATCAATGTGTGGTTGCCTCTCACATGCCTTCTACCAGGGACCTGGCCTGCAACCCAGGCATGTGCCCTGACTGGGAATCGAATTGGCGATCCTTTGTTCCGCAGGCCGGCACTCAGTCCACTGAGCCACACCAGCCAGGACCCAAGTGCCCCTTTGACTGCTCCGCAGGAGCTGACCCTAGCAGGAGAAAGTGGCTCTGTTTCCAGGTCTGAGATTTGGTGGTCTGTAATTCAGTACATGGGACTTATGTAAAGGCTTTTGTTGCCTGTCTGTTCCTCTTTCAAGCTGGAATTTGTTTAGCACAGAGGAGTAAATTAGGAGTAGATTATACACAAGCAATGTGTATACACTAGCAATACACTAGTATGTCTCAGAAGAGAATAGTCTACATACCCTTAAAAAAAGTCAGATTCTTTTACTTTGCTGTGGGTGATGGAGGAGATGGGGATGGCCCTGAGGCCACCTGGAGATGCCTTTAAGGTTAATTATGACACTAGTTTCACTCTCAAATTGGATCATAGACATTTAGAGTAAAGGGTACTATTCACACTTATTTATTGTTTATTAAATGTTTAAACTACTTAAAAAAAATTTAAACTCGAAACTTTTTTACATAGTAACCAACTACCTGTGCCTGACTTCTTCAAGTCTATCCAGTGTGCCTACAGAGTTACTCCACAGTTGTTATCGATGCATACTTACAGTCTAATATTCTACTTTTAACATTATTTAATATGAAAATAATAATATGTAATACTGTTTGTAGGGCCTTAGAGTTTACAAAACACCGTGACATACATTTTCTCTGCTATTTTTGGTGGCTCTGTGGCATGCCACTGAACTGATCCGCAGCAGCCGAAGACTCTGTTCCTAAACCGAGTCTGCGTAAGTGTGAGAAACCATGGCCGCTTTGGCCTTATCGCTGCTTCCTGCCCAGGCAGGTAAGATCTGCTGAAGGAAGGAACAGTTGCCAAATAGCCAGGTGTGCCAATTCATGGCCTAGAAGGGGCAGCTGTCGGTTGAACTTTGCCCATGTTTTCAGGATTTTATCTGATGTCTGGGTGTTCTTGTGAGTATGCTCCTGGGTGTGTGGGAGCATCAGGATCGGAGAGCTGTCTAAAGGCCTCATGCCTCTAACTGAAGAATCTTCCTCAAGGTCCCTAGAGCTGTGAGCAGCCATCTTGGAACAGGTGGGAGTCGTGTTGCATGTGCAGGGGTAGGTGTGGGTTCCTGCCTCATAATGGCCTCTCGGAGGCTTTGAGAGGGTTGCTCCCTGGGCCACCCACTGTACTATGAGTAGAGAAAGAGATGTGACAGGAGGAGCCAGTTTCCCAGTCTTATTGGTATTACTGCTGGCAGTTTGAAGATTCCCTCCTTAACCCTGAGGCAATCTCAGTATGACTGACTCATACTGTGGGGAAAATAGTGGCCTTTGAACTCTTGGTTTCAGACAGTCTTGACCTTGGTTAGATACCATCTTGACCTCCAGAAAGAACTGTGCCCAGGGCCTACTGTTTTGTGACTACTTCTCTTGACAAAATAACTGATGACTTTATTTTATTTTTTAACTTACATGTCTAAAGTTGAAGGTCATCTCTTTTGTAGTGAAAAAATAACCATTTTCTCTGTGGTGAGCCAAATATGTGGGTTAAAGCAGGAAGACTGTCCTGGGTTCTATCCTAGGTTTTCTCTCTGTCTGTCTCTGTCTCTCTCTCTCTCTTTTTTTTTTTTTTTTGCTGATTCACAAAGTATTTAATTTCTTTCCACCACTTTTTCTAGACCTGTAAAATAGAGAGGAAAGTTTATGAACATCTATGTGCTACTGAGGGATTTTTCAGTGCAAGTGAAAATTATTATTGATACAACCATAGGATTTGCTGCCAGCTTCAAGGAGTGCATTTTACTCTCTCTGGAAAGCGGCCAGCAGTAATGATAGAAACACAGTGCATTTGACTTTGACCTTACCTTTGACAGCTCTTCCCTTACAATCTTTAAAAACACACTCCACCATTTAAGAGAACAGCAACCAGTCTTCAGCAAAGTCTGTGGTCTGTGCAAGCCTTTGTACAACTTTGGGATTGTGGTGAGAAAACCCTATTCTTCATTTGCTTCCTGATATCTTGGGATTTTAGAAGTGTTGGAAATAAAAGTGGCAGAAAAGCAGCATAACCTGCTTGACAAGTCTTGTATCAACAGAGGAAGTCCAATAAGGCTCCTGGCCTGGGATTGCCAAGCTCAAAGAAGCCAATTGTAATGTGCACAAAGGTGAGAGTCACCGAAGCCCAGGGAGCTCCCAGGAGGCCTGCATGCAGGCAGGACCCAGAGTTCCAACCCAGGACAGAAGGTCTATGGTAGCCCAGGAGGCGAGCTGAGTTCAGTGACTGTGGATTCTTTGGTGAGGTGGCATTACCTGAACTGGCCATGTTGCTGGGTGGACACCTGACAATTGTTTCTGCCCTGCTGTCCCATCACTCTGTCATCTCAGTCCTCTAGACTTCGTCCTGCAGGTGCACAGAATGGTGCTGGCAGCTCTGTCCGCTGTAGAATGTGGGTGGATTCGTGAGCTTGCTTTTGATTTTCCCTTTTGGTTGAGGGTACAACAATCAACCCATTAGGGCGGAGGTATAACAAGAGAAAGCCTTTCCCATGGCCCCTCAGTGGGCTGCCATTTGCCCTTCCCTAGAATATTACTTTATATTGCTGAAATCATACCTCCAGAAAATCAGAAAAAGTGAGCGAATGTCTTTCACAAATTTGTATGTATACTGGGCAGCTGTAAGGTGTTCTTGTGCGTGAGGGAACCCCTTCACATGTGCCCTGGTGTAACCCCCTCCTTGCTCCCATCCTTTCTCCCCCATTCTAGGCCAAGAGCCTGCAGTGTGTTTGGTGACCCAGAAATGGTGAAAGTGGAACCACTTTTTGTGGCACTGCTCTGTTTGAATGGGAAGTGCTGCCGGGGAGAAATCACTTAATGGTGAAGTTAGGAGTGGCTCTCTTCCTCCACAGCAATAAGAAAACTCATGAGTAAATCTAAAAAGGCAGCTTTGGGTCTTTATGAAATAAAAACATTTTCTTCTTCTTTAGTGTTGTATTGCCAGCACCTAGCACAGTGTTTCACAACAAAAAAAAAGATTTTTTATACAAAATATGACCAGCTGGCTGAATGAATGGGCGCTTTCCTTAGCCAGAATTTAGGGTGCTTATGGGGAAACATGAGTGCCATTTGTTTTCCAATATTTCTACGTGAAAGCAAGAGCTTACTAAACTTTAGAAGTCTTTGGAGCTTGTGAAATTCCCTACTGTTATTAGTAAGAGGAGAAGAGAGGACAATTTTTTTCTCTACCTTCTTGGCCGATAAGGAAAAATTTCAGAAAAACATGGGACGGAACAGGAAGTGCTTAGAGGTTTAGTCATACTTGTTAGGTATGAAAAAGCCCCACTGCATTCTCATATTGTTTCTTTTATGGACTTAACACTTCCTACTTTGAGAATACCTTCCTCCCCAAGGGTTCAAAGTCCTTTATAGTCATTAACCTTCATCCTGCTTCTTAAAAACTTGAACTGGTAACTGCCATTTAGCTGGTGTCTGACCAACTAAAACTTGCAGCTAAATGCCTTTTATCTGTCTGGGTCCTATAGCTCAGTCGAGAATGTGGCCCCTCTGGGGGACCGACTTGTCCCAGTTTCCCTGAGACTTTCTGGTTTTAGTCCCCAAATCCCACATCTCAGGAACCCCCTCAGTCCCAGACAAACCAGGATGGTTGGTCGTAGCCAAAAAGGCAACCCATGCAGGGAGACCTGCATAAAGAGTTCCACCCCACAGTCCTTACCCTCCACCTGACCAGGTGCTTTAGAAATGACCTAGGCAGCAGCTTGTGAATGGTGCAGTACAAATCTTTAGTGCCACTTTATTCAAAGCACACAGTCCTGGAGTTAGGAAAATTTGAGACAAGTAGTTCTACAAAGTAAATTTCTGGTTTCTTGTGTTTTTTGTTTTGTATACCCTGTCTCTCTCTACCACAGTATATGGTGAAAAACGAAAACAAGAACTCATACCTACCTGATTTCTGAAACAAGAAGTGTGATTTCAGATACTTCTGTCAGTCTCAGATTTTTCATCTGAGGAATGAGGATGCTGGTCTCAATTCCCGAGGCCCCTTTCTGCTCAAACTTACTGGGAGGAAGGAAGCAGGAAGCAGGAGAGATTGAAAAGGAAATGGATTCCATCTCCTTTAATCAACTTCACTTACAAGGAGGACATTTCCTTTAAGCATAAATCTTCCCGTGTACTTGGGGCATTTCCACCCATGACATCCCACCCCGTCATTTTCCGCCGCCTCACACTGTGTGGTTTGGGAGAGCTGCTTTGTCAGTGCTGGAGGGAGTGGCCATGGCCATGGTTCTCAAGGTGCACCTGACACTGGGCCTAAATATGTTACCCTGGATGTCAGAGTATTTAAAGTGCCCCACTCCAGGTTTTTAATCATCTTGCGAAACAGCAGAACTTTCAAAAACTTTCTAATATGTTTTTTTAATATCTTCCATGATTCTGTGGGAGTGCCACCTTCATTTTGCCAAAGATCCTCTTCTGCCAAAGAACTTCTCACTTTGGGGAGAAAACATGGAAGGATCGTGGCTCCAGAATCCGACATACCCTGGATTAAAACAAAGTTCTTTAAGCTTGCTGAGACTTGTTTTGTTCATTTATAAAACAGAAAGGTATCATAGCTTCAGTGTCTAGCACATGGAAGGGGCTGCATATATTTTATTTACCTCTTCATTTTCTCTTAGCCCTTCTGCCTACAGCGTGCTCCCTGACCTGTCACCTGGTTTTGATTCTTCCCCTCTGACGTAAGTTGAGAGGTTACAGAAAAGGTTACAAGTAAAGGAGAGTCCGTGCACAGTGAGTGGGTACTGACCAAATAATTATACCAGAAGATAATTCTCTCTCTTCCTGACAACTCATATGAGGCCACTCTGCCCCTGAATGCTTGTGGAACCAACTGGCAAAGAGGTGCCATTAGGAAAGAACCAGTTCCCTCAATGCAAGAAATGAAATGTGTTCATTAGTAGAGCAAGACAGGCACCTTTCACGCCCCAGCCCTACGCTCCATGGATGGTGTGGAAGAGCTGATCTGTAATCTAGGTGAAACTGACGTGGGAAGCCCTCCCGCTGTACTGACTGTTGTAGCAGCTGCAGGAGAGCCACTGGGTGTTTCCTGTGCTCACTAGCAGGTTAATCGAAAGACAAAAATGCATGTTCTCCCTTTGGGCAGAGCCTGGGCCTCAGTGTTAGAGAAATTGCCTTGGAATGTCTCTCACTGAGTACCTCCCCAGCCCAGAGAGATGGGTTATCCAGTAGTGCCAGGACGTGCAGACCTGGCAGTGGCCACTTCTCCTATTGGCAGCCTGTTTATAGGAATCGACTCTTTGATTTCCGTTTTCTCATTTTTTTCCCTGCTGAAAAACATGATTTACAAAGGCACTCGAGAAGGATTTAAACTCTACAGTAGATCATAATTTTACATGAGCATCATGTCTTTTATCACATAGTCTTCTATGTAATTATGCGATACCTTGACGCTACCACAGATGGAGCCAGCAAGCCCCCTCGTAAATGACCTTATGTATACGTGTGTGTATCTCTGTGTTCTTAAGATTTGCCACAGTGCTGGCACATGTACTCGTCAGTGATAGTTATTAAACATTTTATGTGCCAGGCTCTATGCTAAGTTTATCTGCTTCGATCCTCACAACCCTTGAAAGTAGAGCCAGGGTTGTTTTCGATTTTATAGATAAAGCTATAGCTCTTAACCACCACTCTGCATCGCTCAAAAATGTGTTTAGAACTGGACGAAGAAGTCCAAGGGAAAGGAGAACTCGGTCCCTAGATTCTAACGTTTTTGTATTGTGTGTGTATTTGATAATACAAAACTTTTGTCTCTTTAAAATGTCATGGAAATGAAACTTGAAAGGCTTCATTCTTCATTTTCCTCTCCTTAGTAAAAATGGGCATAATGTCTTGGTAATTTATGGCATGTGTCCCAAAGGTGGCCACTGTAGTGACACTAGTTCCTGCCTCCAGGCCTCCAGTTCCACTGTCCCACTGTTTACCTCCTGCATAATCCACTCTTGCCCTCTAAAGGCACCTGTAGCGCCACCAACATCTACTTGGCAGCTGCTACACTAAAACACCTTCACCCCAACCTTGGCACAGTGGGGGTCACCAACCTCTGATACGTCAAGCCTTGCTCTTTAGTATGTATAGGGATCTGGACAGGTGAACTGGTCTTTGGAGGACTTCTGAGCGAGAGGAGAGTTGGTGTGTAGACACCTAATGTGATTTCTAGAGTAGTGTGGTGTAAGGCTAAAAATTGGTGCACCCATACCAGCACTGAAATATCCACGTGAGTCTCGTCTCCTTCAGAGTGTCAAAAGTAGTCACTTACCAGACAGTTGGACATGCCTTGCTTGGGAGGAAGGACCCAGGTTTTGCTGTCCGTAGGTTCTGGGTTCAGAGACTGGTCTGCCTCTTATTAACATTATGCAAGTTATATAACGTCACGGAACCCTTAGTCTTTAGTCTTTTAGTCTTTAAAAATGGGGGTTAAAATGTCATGATAATTTGATTGTTGGGAAATTTAAATGAAATTATATATCTGCCTGTTACAGAATAGCTGATGATAAATAATAGTTTGTTTTTCTTCCCTTTTAAGTCCCCTCCCATCTAGACTTTAAGCTCCTTAAAGAAGATATTTTGTTTTCTTATGTATCTCTATATTCTCAGCACCTAGCGGTGCCAGGCAGGTATTTGTTGAATCCAAGAAGGATCTTTAGAAAGGTCTTCGGATCATTCTTTCCTTCACTCACCGATGACTGGTTGTGTATCTCCAGTGTGTAGGTGCTGTGCGTGGGGAGAGGAGCCAGCAACGTGAGGGGGAGAGGCAGTACATAGATAATTAGAATAATGAACAACTTTGGTCCTTGATGTGGGTCTTAAGTTTTGAAAACAGCTAAAATTGTTCGGCGTCTGTTACATGTGATGAGTAAGGGTTTTGGTCAGATACAAGAAATAGCAATAAACCATTGTCTGGAACTGGCTCTGAAGGTCCTGGAAGGGGTGTTGTAAAAAGACTGCTGAGGAATGATGGCGTGATTGGAATGGGTGTGAGTACATTATACGGTCTCTGTCTTGCAAGGCAGCAGGGTTGGTGGGGTGAGCTCACAGCAGGTAAGATATCCCAGGAATTGGGAACCCCCTGGAATAAGGCCTAAAAACAAGTCAAATAATGGGATAATCAGGCAGAGAATGTGTTTCCTGGAGAGAAGTAGGAGATGGGCGGTGCTGGCCACTTACAGCAAGGTTTTTCTGTAGACAGTTGGACTTAAAACTTTGTAGTAAGTCACTAGATGGCCCTAGGGGTAAACACAGGACAAAAGTTGAGCTTGTATTGCCCTTAGGGAATGCTGGGAGATTGTCTAAGGAGGCTCATTCATTCATTCAGTAAACACTTCACACATGCTGCTCTGAGTTAACCGGCAGCCCTCCAGGAGCAAGGGACGTGGTACTGAACGGGCAGCCACCAGCCCTGCCCCTGCAGAGTTTTCTGCTAACGACAGCCTTCGCCCCTGGGTGAGTAGGAGGGCCCTGAACTCCAGTGGGGGGCCTGAGAGGCAGGGGAAGGTGAGGTAGGCCCCTGCTGTGGATGTGGACACAGGGAAGTCAAAATCCGGGCTCCAGCAAACTGTCAACCCAGAAACAAGGAACTGTGAGGTTGAGACCTAGATCCTAACTCAAGGTCAGGGTCTGCTGAGGAGGTCAGGCAAGCCCAAACTGGGGAGGCTTGTCCTGGGACTTGAATGAGATACCTGCAGCTGAGTCCATGGAGGGGGAGGAACAGCTTACAGCGGTGAGTCAGGGTGATAAGAGTTAAAAGCTCACAATCAACTCTGAGAAGTTTTCTAAACACCTTTATTTAACTAGAAAATGTTTATTAACAGTGGTTTGAAATGAGTGGGATTTTTATTTAGGTCTTAGGATGTTCAGGGCCATGCAGAGATTTCCATCGTATTAGTATGTGCTCTGTAATCTAGAGGTAACACACTCAAGGCTAGCTTTTGAAAACTGCACTGCTGTGTTCTCCAGTCTCCACGTTAGAACTGTTGTTGAAACCACTGGTAAGGCTTCACGGGTGGCACTGAAGCATGCTTTCACAGCTCTGCTGGCAGGCCGCTCTCTGAGGATGCGAAGAGAATTGCCGGTACTCTCCAGTCAAGTAGCTTCAACACCCAAGTGAGTTTCAGATGATAAACCCAAATTCGGGCCACACTTCTGTTACTGTTTTAGAACGGTATGTTGCTTAAAAGGAAGAAAAAAATACTAATAACATCAAAATGCTTCAAACCTTAGAAGAAATTTTTTATAGGAAGAACTTGAGTTCTTTAAGTTCCAATGGCGGGGTTTTATATATATATATATATTATTTAACCAAGGAATGCATAAATAAATCAACTAAGTTCTTAAGTAAACTCTCTTTCCCCTTCAGAGCCATTTTATACACAGATTTTATCCTGATAACCAACAGTTTTCAAAAACATTATAGGCAGAAGGTAGCTGGAAACAGATGACAACTTCGGGTCAGGACTGCTAGCTCTATCCAGAGAAGGTGATTCAAGAATCGTGTGTGTGTGTGTGTGTGTGTGTGTGTGTGTGGTGTATTCTTTATTGTAGTTTTTCCGTTACCATTTAGCCCCCTTGTACCTCCCTCCCCCCAGCACCCGCCACACTGTTGTCCATGTCCAAGAGTCCCTTCTCCCTTTGCCCCCTCCCTCTGCCCCTCCCCTTCTCATTAACTATCATCCTGTTAACCCTTCAGCCTCAGTTCTCACATCCCTCAGGTGTTTTTGTGCTAGTTCTAGTGACGGGACTCTCGGAGTGTCAGGAGGATATAGTAGCGTGTCCTTGAAGGGACTGTAAACTGTCTTTATGAAGAATCTTAGCAGGCTCTTCACCTCTACTAGTTTAGGGTTCTAAGATTTTATTAAGAAGTTAGCTGCTCAGAGTTCAAGGCATTTCTTCCAGGTATAACCAGTTGATAGTTCATTATGCAAAAACAAAGACCTAACCACGAGTACCCAAGGTTACTCGGAGGGGAAAAGAATGTCCCACTCACCACTTCAGCGTGGCACGAACATAGCCCTCAGAGCCTGCACGGGGATCGTGCACCTCACCTCTGGGGAAGGGGCTCTTCAGTTTCCCTGCGCCTGGATATGGATTCATTCTTGAAGAGAAGGAGTCTGGGGCCTGAGCGTGTGAGGACAGACAGACAGACAGCCTTCTGGGTGGGAGAAAGGGAAGGGAGGGCAGGCCAGAAGTGGAATGGGCTTTCATTCCTTCTTGCTTCTTCATTAACCTTGTCTTGCTCCTGCTCTCACTTCAAGTGCAGCCAGTGCCGGGAGCAGGGGCTCCACGAGGCACTGCAGAAAGTGGAGCTGATGGGGGAACTCCAGAGGCAGTTGGGAGAGAAGAGGAACCACTGCAGACACACCTGTCTGGGCAGTTGTTCGTAGATAGGTCAGGTAGTCAGTATTCAGGAACTGCCTGTATTACACTGATAATCTCCATTTGAGGGTTAAAAGCAGAACAGGAGCAATTTACTCAGGCGGGGAGGACAATTGGCAAGTTGATTAATATGGTTTTTAAAAACCTATTGTGAAAGATAATCATCCAACATGTATCTTGACTTGCTCTATTATTTCTGTCTTGATTTAGGACAGTGATTCTCAGCCTTACTCCTCTGCGTATTAGAAGCACAGGGGGAGATTTAGAAATATTGATGCCTGACTGATTTACTTGGATGCTGAGGTTTTTTTCCCCCCTCCTTAAAGCTTCTCCAGATGACTCTGGTATGCAGTCAAGATTCAGAATACCTGATTTAAAATGTGTGTTTCCTACATCGTTAGCTGACCCTGAGTTTCTGAAGTATATTCAAGCAAATTTTTCATGTGCTGAGCACTAATCATTCTAATGCAGGCAGGGATCTTACGTAACATAAACTATTAATTAGTCTCAACAACAAGCTACAAGGGCGCAACACATCGGTCTCCTCGTTATTTCAAGCTGCTTAATATTCTGTTAATCACTGGTGTCATCGTGTGCACGCACATACTTTTATATCTCATTCTCATTACTGTCATTAAATTTTAGAATGGTGCTGGTGCCGGAGGCCCTTGTAATAATAATAGTCACCTTGCCAGCAGAACTTGTTTTCAATAAACAGTTGTCAAAAACAAAACTCTCAGATCTTTCTAACTGTGACCACAGGGAAGGGGAGATCCCCGAGCTACTATAAGGAGTCTTATGTGTAAGAGTCAGGGAATTTCTATGATTTTTGACAAGCAGGGGTAGAAGCGACTTGCCAAGACGGTCTTTCTAAAAGAGGAGGCGCAGATGTGTGACACTCTGAGTCAGTGTTTGATGTTGTGTGTGTGTTAAACTTCTTAGCATGAGAGAGACTGGGAGGGAAAAAAAGACAAATCCAGCCCTTATTCTTCAGTCAGTCATATAGTAAGGTCATGGTCACCTTCGGTCTTTGTTTTAGTGAAGTTAATTTCTCACTGCATAACATAAAGACAGATTTAATTATTAAAGCTTACATTAAAAGTAGTACTTTATTTGAGACTTCTCAAATTCCTTATCGCAGCAATGCCTTGCGTTTATAGAGAGCCTTTGTTTCAAGAAACTCATAATATTTTACAAGCTTCTCTTATTTATCCTTAACATCATGTGGCAGTAAATGTTGGGAATTGTTATGCCGTTTTCTCAGACAGCAACACTGAGGAAATGCTGAGGTACTTCTACTTTGCCTTGTAAGCGTCGTGCTCTTCTGTGGTTTTATTGAAAATTATTCTGGTAGTAAACATTTTGCAGAGATATAAATCTTTTCCAGATCTAATTTGCGCTTGTTACTCTAGGTATAGCTTACAAGGCTTTTTCTATTTATATTTATTTCTCAGCCTGAGGCAACCCAGGAATTATCTGATATACGCAGAGCAGGGGCTTTGTTCCCTTCGAAGGGCAGTGGCAGTGGTCGTGACCCAGCCTTCTCCCTTCTGACTGAGGCACGTCAGGCAGGGTGGGGGTGTCCCGGTTCATTGGAAATGGGCTGGATTCTGATAGTACTGTGTAGGACTTCATGCAGACAGCTTCATTGGGGCTGCCATTCCAAAGACTCTGTTCAGCATTTCTAGGGATTACCTTCACCTGAATTAGAATGTAGATCTTGCTCTTGTATCAAGTCTTTAAAACCTTCTTATCAGGCATGTGGTCCATTTAAAGCTATAGGCATCTTGTAATGACAAATCACAGGGCATAAAGTCATTCCAGTTTGAAAGGAAATCTGACTTGCCTCTCCTCCAAACACCCCCCGGCAACCAGCTGGAGTTGCGGGTTTGAGCCATAGCTTCACTTCATCTCTCTTCCTCTTACGAGACTTCCAGATACAGACATTCAGGGAAGAGGTGAAGATGAGCGAAGCCCAGAGTGATGCTGTAAGAGAAAGCAGAAAGCTGCTTGGGGAGGGCGTGAAGGATTTATGAGGCACAAGAGGGCAGGTGGGAAGCTAGAAAGGGAAGGAGAAATTAATGGTTAATGCACAGGTTCAAAGCAAACCCTTTGGGCTCCTTCTGTCTTTGGGTTCTGCAGAAGCCTCACACCTGTCCTTTCCTCTGCCCAGATTTTACAGTCCCATGATTCCCGGGAGTGGGGACACCATAAGTTCTGCAGGAGGGCAGTCACATGGCAGGTGGAACATGCCTGGAAGGTATCTCTCCTTTGGGGGAGAAATTGAGAAGCCTCTCTAATGGTGCCCTTGATATAACTAAATAACAGCTCTCTCAGTTCATTACTCATTAGCCTCAGGCAGGGACACTGCAGACTGGCTAATTGTCATAGCCAACTCGTTAAACAGAATAGCAGCTACGGAGGAGAAAGTGGGTAATAAAGAGCTGTACTTGGCCACTTGGTTGAGCCCAGGATATAAACTGCTATTAATTTAAGTACCTGTTTCTTCTGCTGTTAAAATTAGGAAGAAGGGATTTAGTGACCCTCTTTCAAAAGGCTGATCAAAAGCTTGAGGGCATCTGTGGATAAATCCAACAGCAAGACTTTATTTTTCCCAGAAGTGGTGCCTGCTGGTTCTGTATAAATAAAGCCATACCACATTTCTTCTGCTGAAGTGACCCACTCCCAGCAGGCCATGCACTTTCCCGGGGTTTCCAGGAGCGGTGCTGTGCGGTGCTGAGCTCACACAGTCTCCACTTCGAGTGACAGCGATCACCTACATCGTGGCGGGGATGAGGGGTGTAGTCTGCGACGTGGAGGGGCACTTGTGCAACCCGGGTCTAGAGGCTCTGCTGCAACCTTGTCTGTATCAGCACTGGGGTCCAGCCCCGTGAGCTGAACACCCTTCAAGCAAAAAACGCCCCTGGAAACCACAACCTGGAATCACTGCTCGACATTGTGCTTACTGTTCATGTCAGAAATATTTAAGAAGTTCAGGGGGAAAAAAAACCATAGTGTTTCAAGGTTGGAAAGTATCTTGATTAAAATGTTTCAAAATTAGAACAATAGAGAAATATACTTGAGGGTTTTTTTTGTTTGTTTGTTGTTGGGGTTTTTTTTGTTTTTTGTTTTTTGGTTTTTGCTTTGGGGGCTGTCTTTAAAGGGGTTGCTCCTAGTTGTAGATATAGTGCTTTTTCTGATTATGTTCGGCATAGCCCTCAGAGCCTGTGAGGGGCTTGGGGACTCTACACTGATGGAGGAGGCGGCTGTGGTGTTCATGTTTTGTTTGGATCTGCTCTCCTCACACTGTAATGAATAGCCTTCACCTTGCCAGGAGATCTAGGATTGTAGACAGCGTCTTGGGGTTGTAAGGCACCTTCAGTCCCCACCTCAGTGCCTTCCCACTGCAGGAACCCCTTGGAGTCCCCTTCTAGCCTCAGCTTAAATCGGCTTTTGGGGGAAGAATAGGTCATACATGTTTCTAGTGCACAGGTATACGTTGCCGGCCCCACCCCCTGAGGTGCTACAGGTCAGCCTTAACTGTTCCTTACACTAGTCCTCCTCCTGTTTGAAGACATCTCCAAGGGTCTTTTCAGTCTTTTCCCCTCACAGGCCATTGGAGAAGCCGAGTTGGACTGCGGCCACTGTGATTCCTGGAGGCAGCCTCAGCTCCTCTGTGGTACAGCGGTCTGCACTCTGCAGGCTCCGAACGAATGTTGACAGGCGCCTTTCCTCCACACTTGCCCCTCACTGCTCCCGTTGTCTCGCCTGTACATGTACATTTGCTGCTCTCGGAATAAACGGAAAGGCGTTGAGTAAGGGAAATGTATTTTGTTGTTGTGAAAGAAAATGTTAGAGACCAAAGTGACACATTTTTACTGGAAAATTACCCAAGAGGAGATCTCTATACAAGGTGAAGGCATCCCACACCCAGAAAATCTGTAAGTGCCCCGTTGGCCCTGCTGGTCACGTCCACAAGCAGTACGCACCCCCGGATGGGTTCTGATGGCTGCACCCGCTCAGAGGCCGTGCCAGGTGAACTTCTCCAGTTCATTGTATTTGGTCCCCTTCTTTCAGCTACATGCATTGACCCCCTGCATCTGTGCTCCCCACAGAGTAAGCAACAGGCTTAAGAAAGTCAGCAGCCTGACTTAGGCAGCTCTGTTCGATGACCCTCAGAAACCCTACCGGAATTCCGAGGGCACAACGCAACGCAGTGAACCCAAACCGCTACAGTTCTCACAAGCTTGAATTTATCTCTTGGGATCCCCCATGAGTTGTGAAGCCACTGTGGGCTGGCTGGTGCTACCTAAGTGTCATTTCTCATTTTTCCTTTTTATACTAACTATCCCATCTCCCCAGCTGGTGACTTGAACAGATTGCTCAACCCCTGCGGTCCTCAGATCAGGGTCATTGTGTGGAGTGGAGGTAACGATGCCTTCCTTACAGGGTGATTGTGAGTCTCACGCGAAGGCTTCGCGGGAAGCACATTGCAGGGGCTCTCTTGGCGCGAGCTCCACTTCCTGCAGTGACTGTGTCCCAGCTGAGACTGGGACACGTGTTCTGAGTGCTGTGCGTGATACCCGTATGTATCAATGAGTGAAATGACACAGGATTTTAATATTTGGGCCATTTGGGAAATTCTAGGAATTATGGTGGCAGAATTTGTAATGCCTACTCCATGCCTGGGCTCCTAGTGGACGCCTGATGAAATGCTGAAATATTTCATGATAATCATAGGAGGAAAAAAACCTTAATGACCTTTTTATAGCAATGCTTGATTGCAGGGGCTGTTCGAACACCATCTTTTTATTCCCCTTCTTGTGCATAGATAACATTGTTCCAGATAAAAGGAAGACTTAAGATGTTTTGACTTATTTGTATCTGATAAACATAATACCCTGTCTTCTGATTTCAGAATATTAATAGGCCAGAAAGCTGAGGAAAGGGACTGTTTGAGTTACTAATATAAGTATTCAAGAATCTGCATATTTCAGGTCCCGAACCTATCTTCTTCAGTGTCCAAAGCAAGAGCACTCATTAAACTGGTGAAGCTGGGCACCTAGGGAGACCCCCGTGTCAGAGTGAGCGTGGTTTGTTGGGCACCCTGCCCACCCCCGCTCCCCAGGGCCGAATGGGCATCTGGGCAACCAAGGGAGGAAACTCTAGAGACCAAGAGTGTAGTCCCTACCCGTGTGATTCTTTCCCCCTGAAATCAGTCAAGCATGTTAAAAGCTAGAGACTCACTAAGCTGTAAAAATCTAATGCCTGAGCACTCAGAGGGCTGGTTCTCCCAGGAGAGGGGCTAGACACCAAGAGGGCAGCCGCCTTGGGCCACTGGCTTCAAGAACCTCTATGGGACGGGAAGACAGCATTGCAGCTTCTCTGTTGTGATTCGATGCAACTGGTTTTCTACTTCAGAAATCGTCTTCGAATGCCTCAGACCCTAAGGTATATCCCAAATCCTGAAGTGTGGTGTTTCTGGGGAGATGCCAGAAGTGCCGTGGTCTGGACTGTGTGTACAGTGTATGTTATGCAAAGACCAGTGTTTGCGTCTTTTCTCAGGTTCTTTAAGTCCATCTCGCTGAATTTGGAGGTAAACAAAATGTTCAGCGGAGTTTTGGAGTGAACGAAATCGACATTCAGGAGTTCAGGTTCCTGTGTGCGTCTATTTGTATCCGTGGCGCCAGAAACCTAGAAAACTGTGCAGCTCAAATTTCAGTCTTGCACATTTTTTTTGTGATGTATCGCTTTTGCTTGTTAATGAAAGCTTAATTAAAGAAAGCCAAAGCCACCACCTTAAATCATTTTGCAGCCAGGAGAGCGTACCTAAAATAAATGTGCATGCAGACTTCAGCTTAGCAAATCTCAATAAATAGCTTCCCATAGGAGAGATTTCTCCTGTTCAGTGTACAGAAAACAAATAACTACAGTCCAAGTATCAGCTTTCCTAAAAACCTTCGGGGTGGAAAAGAGTCCTTCCCTCAAAGTGCCGAATATTATCCATGTGACCGCTGTGCCTCTGGTTTCTGCTGTGCTCCATCCTCTCTGGGTCGCCGCATTTCAGCGCAATGATGGGACACCAAAGAGCAGCAGGATGCAAAGGGTACCTGTGGCATTTTCACTAGAGTTCCCCCGGAAATGGTCACAGCGCCCGCTGTTTCCATGACACTCTTCTCCTCAGGACTTTGCACAGGCTTCTGAAACTGTCCCTGGGGGAGTCCTGCTATTTGTAATGGAGATGGGACTATTTCTGGAAAGAGAGCCTACACCAAGGACAGCCTCAGCTTTGCAGTGGAGGAATCTTTGAAATTACCTGCAGACTGTATTTTACAAGCAAGCACAGGCAAACTTCCTTTTTGTTTTTCTCGATTCCAGAAATGCTTGGTCTTTATTTCCAGAAAGTTAACATTTCATTAGCTAGAGGCTCTAAGTTTCTTAACCTTTCAGCCTCTTCAGTGAGGTAGTGGTGTAAAAACAAATGCATAAATACACTAGCAGGGTCCCCAGGTTTTGGTTTATTTTGAATAGAAAGCTGTGTATTGAATGCTTTTGAATAGGAAAGACTTTTTTTTGGTAATAAGAATATTTTCTTGACTCTTTATAATATGCAGCCAGTGGGGGTGGGGGTGGGGAATAAATGCCATGTTTCTACTCAGCACGTAACATATAAGCCTGTTTCACACGGTGATCATGGAGTCTGAACCTCCTGGTTTAAAATGGGGGGGCACTGGACAGGCGCCCTCCATCGGCCCTTCGTGGTGGGGGAGGGGTGAAGAGGGACTAGAACTTACTCTGGCTTCAGGAGTTGTCCTTATGGCAACCCAGCTTCGTATTCCATTAATTTTTTTTAGAAGATTTCTGTACTGATTAGTAAAACTTACATTTAATTCCTTGCCTAAAACTATTTTTAGCCTCATTTTCTCGTTTCCGAGCTAGGTGCTGCTCTGCCTGCGCACCGCCCCCCCAACTCTTGTCGTAGACTTCACAGTCGGCCTTGGGACTGGCAGTGCTTCCTTGCGGATCTGCAAGTTGGTTTGCTAGGTTGTGTCTGCAAATTTGAGAGAAGCCCGGTTTTATGTTTTGTTTTCTTTTTCATCATCTAGACAATAATGTCAGCACATCACGGCAGTTTTAGTCACTTCATTGACCTCCGCTGGCCGCTTATCCCCCTACGACACTTGAATGCACCAATATCACTGTCTGTAGCATTTTAATTTAATTAGACCAGTGGTTATAATCCTCTTGGGAAAGTTGTTGTCTCCTCCGTGATGTTAAAGTGAAACACCTTTGGTTTTCATTCTACGGACAGTTTGTTCTAGAGGCGAAGGAGCTGTAAGCCGGTGAGAATAAGGAGATTTCTTTTATTGGGGAAATTGGGTGTTAGTCTCCTTAAGCCTCTCTGTCTAACTGTCTCCATCTGAGATAGTGCAGTTTGTTTCGTTCTTCTGATTGATGGTAGTGTGCTGAATGTTAAGTGCATGGTTATAGTACTAGATTAACAAATCAGGAACACGTCAGTCACCCTAGAGATTGACAAAAAGAAGGACAGGAGATTCCCAGATGTATGTTTTGTTCTTTTTGGAAAGGAACCCAGACACTAGGCTCCATCCTTTCTGGGGTCCCCTGAATACTCTGCTGGCCACTGAGCCCAGGGTCACAGTAGGTTTGTGGTGGCAGTCAGCGAACCACTAGAGGCCCTGGAAGACGTGCGTTTTGCTTTCCCCTTCTTGGGAAAGGTATCCTTTCTTTTGTTACTGACAAGTGTCCTCGTTGAACCTTTTTTTTTTTAATTTTATTATTTTTAGAGAGGGGGGAGGGGAAGGAGAAAGAGAGGGAGAGAAACATCAATGTGTGGTTGCCTCTCACATGCCCCCTACTGGGGACCTGGCCCACAACCCAGGCATGTGCATGTGCCCTGACTGGGAATCGAACCAGCAACCCTTTGGTTCACAGGCCCACGCTCCATTCACTGAGCTACACCAGCCAGGCCTCATTGAGCCTTTTAAAAAGAGCTTCCCATCCCAAGGTTAGGGTGTTGAAATATTGTTGGGTTCAAACCATCTTTAGGAATGAGATGAATTTAGGGTCCACAATCACTCAGTTGCTGGCCTTCTTTTTATAGGTTTCATCATAAAGTAACACAGTTCTTGCCATCTAGAATTGTTTGGACGTCTGGGGGAAGTGGGGCACAACATCCCCAGGCAAGCGCTGGAGTGTGGCATTCCATGTAGTAGGAAGGACAGGACCATGCTGCAGTTTAAGCACCGGGGCTGCCTGCAGAGAAAATGCTGACATGAAGGCACAACACAGGGTGGTTCAGCAAGTGGGAACATACCCACTGTCAAAGTGGTACCCAACTTGACTCTTGTAAGTAGGCCAGAGGTGGCTCTTTCAAAACATAAAGTAGAATCCTCTCTGAGAACTGGGTTTCTCCCATCTCGTCCTTGGCAGAGTCAGCAAGGGATGAGGGAGCTGCGATGGGCGGCCTGCCACTCATATGGACCGGTTACTGGATCTTGGGTGTTTCTCCTTGCTTTAAAGAGAGTCATTGTGTTACGAAACGCTGTCTTCTTTTTTTTCTCGTGCTCATGCCGAGCCATTTGAAAACTCTTTGGCTGTACCGTGTTTTCTTCATCAACAGTTTCACTTCTGCAAAAAAACCCTAACAAAACAGAAAGCTATTTCTGGGAATGAAGTTAACGGTAGATAAGATATCTAGATATATATTGGGATGGGGGGTGGGGCGGCAAAGTTTATTCGAGGGTTGCAGCATGTGGAGAAGTTGTTACTCTAGAAAAACAGACTGTTGAAAATGCTTTAAAAGCCTATTTCACCTCAAAGAACCCATGAACAGATTTTGTATGTTTCTCATATGTGTGTTTATATCTTTGCTGCTTTTCACCTCCCAAACCCCAAACCAAACCCCCAGAATATAACTCACCCTTGCTTTAGAGTTGTTCCAAACATGTGTGGTGTCTGATAAAGCTCAAGAGAAGTGAGGCTGACGGTTTCGCCCCTGGGTGACCTTTCGTAGGACATCTTGATTTGTACAGAGGTGAAGTTCAGGGTGTGTGACCGGCCCTAATGAACAAACTCACCAGGAAACTTTAGGTTGTGTGTTTAAACAGATGCGTTCCAAATGCCCTGTTTGCCAGTAGAGGATGCCTCAGGGAAGGCATAGCGATTCCATTCGGAAATTACAAAAAATATGTATATGTTCATTTAAATCGAAACTTCCCACCACAACCACCAAACTTCCCAGGGTATGAGCAGAAGAAAAAGCCTTATAGGGCAGGGGACTCCCCTGCTTCCCTTTGCACGCTTGATGAAATATAAAATGTTTAAGAAGTGTCTTTCTGAAACATAAACACCCCCTTCGCTTTATTTTAATCTGTGATTTTTCTTTTGCTCCCGATTTCTGTTTTCATAATGGCATCTTACTGATCTTTTCCCCCAACCTATTTTTAGACCCGGTGTGTCCCACTTTACTTTACCCAGTGAAACCACAGAAACTAACGGAAGTTATCAAACTAGTGGGTGTGCAGATCTAAGATGCAAATTGCACAGCTCTCCTGGTCCAAACCGTGGTGACTTCCTTGCCATTATTTGCCATGTTTTAACTTCAAACAAATAATAGTCCTTCTCATCCCATCCAGTTGTTTTAACTGATTCAACACACACTGCCTGTTTTAATTTAAACAGTGGATCTGTCAAAGCGCCCCCCCACCCCCCACTTCTTGTCAGTTGAGTAAGAATTTTCATTTAAATAGTACTTTTCTTAAATGGAGATGATTCCTTGAATCTCTGAAATAGTTCAGAAGGAAAGGGAATATTGATTCTGAGTTAGAGGGTGGAGAAGATATCCATTAACGTTACAGATAGGTAAATCCTTGGTATGAAGAAAAAAATTAAATGTTAGATATTTTGGATGGTTTTTGTATAGTGAGATTGGTAGATAGTAGAAAAATCTTGCTCGTAGATTGAGTAACTAAATCTGGAGTTTATAATCCATCTCTCTGAGCTCACCTCGTTGGATCTGAGTACAGAACCATTGGATTAGAAGCCGAGGATATTGCCAGAGAAGAGGACATGTGGTTTTAATGTGTTGGTGATGTTAATTATGTGACTTGGTAGTCATTTTTGAGCGTAGCCTTTGAAGGCACTCTCTTGGACATACGTTCTCATTTCCTTGATCTTGTTTCTCCCCCTTTATTTTAGCAAAACCTCTAGTACAGAGAGAGAAAAAGTGGGCACCTATTGATCCCAGTGCAAAGGAAAAGCCCTATTTTAAACCCTTCCAGAGCTGGGTTGTGAATCCCCAAGCTGGAGATAGGAAATGCAGCTGAGCAGTGTGTAGAGAGGGGCAGGCAGGATTGCTTGGCGGGTGCTCAGAGACCCCCTCACCCCTGTCCCTTTTGCCCCCACCCCTCTCCCTGATTTCACACCTCAGTTCCAAGCGTTCATTGTCTTTTCCCCCTGCTCTTTTCCTGCCCTTGTTTTTAACAGCAGGAGCGAATTTCATACACACCTCCCGAGAGCCCAGTGCCGAGTTACGCTTCCTCGACGCCACTTCATGTTCCAGTGCCTCGAGCGCTCAGGATGGAGGAAGACTCGATCCGCCTGCCCGCGCACCTGCGTGAGTGTATGCGCCGGGGACAGGGACAGACAGACCCACAGAGGGACCACAGGGTCAGAAAGATGGACTGCATGGGGCCAGAGGGGCAGGGCTTCAAGCTGGAGAGGGGCAAACTCTGAGAGTGTTGTCACATGACTTCACCCCCTCCCCAGAATGGCTTTGAAAAGTTTGAGATTCCTGCCCCTTGTTTTTCTGAGTATTTGTTTCAGCTCTCTGCTAATGTTGCCCCCAAATCTGGGAATGGGCAATGTATATGGTAGAGTCAACTAAACCGAAGAGGTGAGGTAAATTTGGGAGGACAGTTTGTCTCCCTAAACTCACACTAACTCCCCTTTAATATTTTCTTAGGCCTTAAGTTTTGCTCAGCTTCTGAGCCAGACTCTCTCCCTCACTTTGCCTGTTAAGCTGTGTGCTCTTGCTGTCCTTACAGGGCCTCCTTCGTCCTGCTTTTTACATGCCAGCCACTTTTCTTTACAAGATTTTGTATGCCTGGATATGACCTTTCTCTCCCCGTCCTTTCTTATGCTCCCCTGTCTTCCTTCCCTTGTGCCTGCATTACCTCTGTGGCTTCAGTCAGCCTGTGGTATTTCCACTCCCTAGTCCTCTCTGCCCCTCTTCGCTGCCACCTCCCCCGCCTGAATCTTCAGCTGCAACTTGGCAGGGCATCGGGGCCAGCACACTTGTGCTTCTGGGGCCAGGCTCCGGAGCAGTCGACACCTGTCATTTCCTTTTTTGTCTTTCCTGTGTCGCCACCCAGCCCAGATGATACAATGTGATGGGGGCAGCCGGGGAGAGTGAATCACCTGATTCCCACCCTGATCACGGTGTCCAAGAAAATGCCAGGTTCTCTGGCTTGAGTATTATCCTGAGAACACAAGTCCAGGTTGTGGAGGACACTGGGGGTCACCTTGGCCCTCCCTAGTTGATTCCTAATAACTTAAATAGCGGCACAGTTGTGCTTGCCATCCCTTTCTGGCAAGGCGATGCTCCCCAGGTTGTCCTCCTCTTCTTCCACCCCTCCGCAGGAGCCAGGAGGTTGCTTGCTGAAAGTGGAGAACAATAGGAGAGAGGGGACACAGACTTCTCTTTTCTCTTTCTGTGATAATTCAGGGAATCAGATGACTGATCCTGGGAGGTGCTGGGGGAGCATTGCAGGTGACCCCTTCTCCCCCACAGTTAGGACGATTGCTGAGCTTTTGACAAGGAGTTGGGAACCATGAGGACTCTTCCCCTCCTCCAGCTTACTGAGTCCGTCACTAGTTACAGAGTTGCTACATATTAGGGTCAGCCCATTCCAGCTTCACTTAGGCCAGGCGGTAAAGGGCATCACTCCACTCTACCAGCTTCTCCACAAGGAACTTTTAAAGACGAGATTGGGGCTGTAAAGGTGCCAAGGTCATGGCTGCAGGCACTGTTGTCCTCAGTAAACTGGAGTGTTCTGGTGCCACTGCAGCAGACAGGGTTGCAAAAGGAAGCACAGCCAGGTAGTAGCATCTTTCCCTCCAGAAGCTGTCCTCTTACTGCTATATTCACTTTGGGACAGGACGCATTCATGCCACACAGGCAAACCGCTCCTACTCCCTGATCTCATTCATGTCTTCATTCCGCAAACAGTTATTGATTCCTGATACCAGGGACTCTTCTGGGGCTGGGGATACAGAAGTGAACAAAGCACCAAACTCCTTGCTGGGTACAGAGAGAAAATAATCACAAACAGCAGTCCCAAATAAACTGCTGTTCCTTTCATAACTTTTTATTCCTATGTTTTGACACATTCCTCCAAGGAAGCCCGAATTGCTGGTTTGCGTCTGGATGCCTTTGCGTATGTTAGCTCTCTGACCATAGAACCACCTCTCCATATGAAGTTATCGTGGTAAAACAGCTAACCTGCACACCAAACCGGCAGCCGGGAGATCTTTATTCTTACCCCTGTAAAGCCAACTGTTGGACTCAGTCAGTCATTGTAATACCCAGTTTTCCTACCGTACAACACTGACTGGACAAGAGGACGTTAACCAGCGCGCTCCCAGCTGTTAGGGTTCTCACCCGTGGAATCATTCTCCCTACCCAGAACTGTTTCTTCCACACCAAAACTTCGGTGTGTCCAGGAGTAGAGTTTTCTTGTTGAGCCACAGCCGTGCTGCATACCACAGTTTTGCCAGGATGTGCCTAGCACACAATCATAATTGCTAATATTTATTGTGGATTACCCTGTACCCGGCCCTGTGTGAAGTCCTTTATGTAAATTATCTTGTTTAATTCTCACAGCAGTGTTCGTAAGGTTGATGTTCTTTTTGTACCCATGAAACACATAAGGAATTTAGGACTTCAAGAATTAAAGCAACTTGCCACGGTCACACAATTAGTAAGAGAAAAAGTCAGGGTTCAAACTCAATTCTGTCTGACTCCAAAGCTGGGGTTCTTACCTACTATGCCACGATGTGTGTTCAATAAATATTTTTGAATGGAGGGATGAATTCAGAGTTGACACTTAGTGATTATTCACTGATGTGGCCGTAGCATTGGTTCATGGCTGGAAGCTGTTCCTAAGAGTCAGATGTTCTTAGAATCTGTTCTCAGTGATTCAGTATTCTCATAGTCAATCAGTTACTGAATGGTTTGCTCCATTAGGTGGGTAGGTGGGTGGGTGGGTGGATGGATGGATGGATGGATGGATGGATGGATCCCCCACATAGATAATTATGAGATACCGGACTATATCCTATTGCTGCCAACCTTAGAATATATTGTTAGATTATGGATTCAGGGCAGGGTGACAATTTTGTGTGAATGCCTAATCTCTGGCAGTGTGACTTTAGGGACCTCCTTGGTAATCTGCATGAGCCCCGTGTTGACACCATTAGTTCTGACATCTGGAATGAATCCTTTGAAAGTGGAGGTTCCCAGGCTCTTGTTTGTCGGCAGCTGGGGCTTTCCACATGAGGCTGAAACGCCCTCTTGCCCTCTCCCATTTCAGCACCCAGCTGCCCACCGACCTGTTTGAGAAACATCTCAGGAGCCCCTCAGATGGCCGAGGCTATGCCCTGTACTTAAAGATGCACCCCAGCTGAGTTTCCAGACCTAAAAGAAACTGAATATTCTAACAAGGAGTTGGGTTATTGCTGTTTTAATCTGGGATTCCAGACAGTTCCCAGTGGAATGCTCATGGAAAGTACGGGGAAGAATCTGAAAGCCAGCACAGCAGCAGGACATTTATGGTATTGCTAGGTTGAAAGCTTTTTTTGCTGCTTGTTTTAAAGCGATACTCACTAGACTGGTGTGCCTCTCTGAGTGGCTTCTTTTCACCATTTATCCTCATTGATTTCCAGCTAAACCCACTCTCTTGACTTTCTTTTTCTCCTTTCATTGTTACATTAAAATATATCCTTCCCTTGTTGGAGAGAGGGCAGGGATCCTAGCAGTTGAGATTCTCTTACTGAGGGTTTCTCACCATTTCGTTCTGCAAACACAAAGTTGTACCCAAACTGAAGACACAGTGTGACAGATTAGCAGGCTACTGAGAAGTAGAAAGTAAAGCCTTTTCTTTTTATTTGCCTGCAATAAAAACAAAGTGATAAATGGAGCAGAGTGTTAAGTGGTGATAATAGAGGACTTGAAAGAGACAGCCAGGGCCAGTCTGGGCCTAGGAAAGGACTTGGGGCAGGGGAGGCCCAGCCCCTTGCCATCCTGGTCTGCCTTCCTCACTCTCCAAAAGAGCAGCCAGAGCCCTTCAACAACCCGCAGCAGGTTCCTGGAACTCCCCTGGGTCATCAGGAGAGCAAACACAAGTGTGTTTACTGAGAAGATAGGAAGAGCTTCCGTTTTCTTCTTCCATAAACGGTGCTGAATTCTCTTTTTAGGCTTGAGGATAGATAAGCTGAAGTATAACAATTATAGCAAGTAGATAAAAACAAAAAGTTCCATTCTTTAAAGAGGACATAAGCCTTTTACTATACCTTGAAAACACTTAGAAGGACCAGAGACCTCCCCCTTCCTGCCCCCAGAGTCCCTTGACAGAATCACTCTTGATACTCCAAGCAGTGAAGGGCTATGGCTTGGAGCAAAAGCGGCCTTTTCTAATTCTCACTAGGGCTCTCATGACTTGAGGGAGAGACTTTTTCTGATGCTGAGGGCACAGCAAAAGGTGCGTCATGAGGTGGCGCCAGCCCTGTGGAATAGTTGGTCCGACACAGTGATTCCGGGCTGCCCGTATGATAACAGTTAAGTCTTTTTCAGATCGATGGGGCAGAATTTAAATAAGTAAGTGTGTTTCCTTTGTTTTAAATTCCTTGTCCATCACCATTTCACATTTTTGCTGTGATTGCCTCTAATCGCATAATCGCCATTTGCTTATAGACTTTGCAGTCTGCAGCACCTGTTTGGTCTTCTCAAATCCCCATGAAATAGCATTTTAAAAATCGGAACCTAGGACTCACTCATCATATTTAATAGGGTTACGGTCTGTGATGTCGCAGGTTAATAAATAGGCGTGGTAGCCGCTTGGTGTTTTCTAGAGTCAGAACACCAGAAATAGCCCCTTGGCTCTGCTGCCTTTCCTTGTGAATCTTTCAGAATTCTTACGTTACTCCTCCTCCTTGTGTGTGTTTAATAATTTAATTTAATGCCTTCCTCTGGAAACGTTACCTCACCGCCGCTCCCCCACTTGGCGGTTTTGCACTCTCAGCAGAGTAACTGAGTTTAAGACGTTCGTGTGACGAGCGAGGCCGTATTAGAACCAGGGTGGGAAAAAGAGATGCAGTCTCTCATTTCTCATTGGCTGGAGCAGCCAACAGTTTTACACACTTTCAAGTTATTTTTGTTCCCAAAGAAGACACACAAATGGGAGTTCCATATAGTCATAGTTAATACTTTATATTGTTACAAGTAACAAAACACATTCGTCTCTGCTATTTAATCGTGCTCCTTGAGTAGGTGTTACCAGTTCTATTTTATTGATGAGATGACTGTGGTTCCAGTAGGTCCACTGAATCGTCCAGATTCACACAGCACGTGAGGAATCTAATGAGATTTCTATTTCCGAAATCACCGTTTGGCTTTCTTAGGAGAAAACACACGGGCAGAGTCTCATGGACTTGAAAGTACTGCTGACTCTGGGAGTCGAGGTAGCCCTGGGTGCAGGAGTGGGAGCAGCAGGCTAGGGCCCCAGTGATACACTTGACCATTAATTTGTGCAGAACCTGCGGCTTTCATCAGGAATGAGAACCTGTTTTCACCATGGGTAATTCATTTCTGATTTTGCTCACCCATATCTGCTGCTCCCCGCTCTTGACTTTCTTGTGAGCTCAAGTGGAGGTTAGTTAATCTCTGCAGCCAAAGCACAGAGCTGGTCGTGAAGGCCTCGGAGGGCCAGTACTGGGAGTGGGGTTCACCCAAATTACCCCCATTCTCTGACATTTCATCAGGGATGGCCTTCTGGGAGCAGGTCCCATGTTCCTTTCATTCTGGCCAAATGGAAAAGCATGGCAATACGAAGGACTCAGGTTCAGACAGACCCAAGTGGGCTGGATTCCAGGGCTGCCGTTCTGTACTAGAGGTGGTTTAACCTTGCTGAGACTCAGATTTCTAATCAGCTACTGATGAGGGTTTCTTACAAGTGTCAGGGCTGGTGCATGCGGAACCCCTAGCACAGAGCCTGGAGACTGTGGCCGGTAACTCGCTGGGGCTCATTTCGGTTTCCCAGGAAGGCGAATAGCCTCTTTAGGAGGTGGCTTTCTCGCATTTTCAAGGGCCAAGAGAATCACGTATATCCTTGCTTCTTTCACTATAGAAAAGGCCTAGAGTTCTGTCTACATAACACTGAGATAGATTTCCCTAAGTCACCGTGAAAAGCAGCTTCCTTTTCTAGCCAGTCCCTATGATTTCTAGGAGTCAGTTTCTGCTCCCAGGCCCTCTATCCCAGGGCCTTTTCCACCTGCACCATATCTGTACCTCTGTCTGGAACTGTTGGCTTCATGGGCCTTGCCTGATTCATAAGCCTCCTTGCTCAGCCTTCCCCAGCCTCTTCGAAGACCTAGCAAACCCTCCCCTGTCCTTTGCCATTATCAGTGTTCCAAAAATGGCCTCTCCTCACACAGCTGCCTGTGACGTGCCGTGACATCACCAGCAGAGTTGAGGCAAGGACACAGGGAAGAAGATTTAATGCTCAGAATCTTGACAAAGCAATAATGGCTTCTCACAAAGACAGCCAGCCACCAGCATTTTATATTTTGTTCCCCTTCAGCCTTTCTTTGAGTGCCTTCACATTTTACATTCAAATGCTTAAAGGCTTTTCTACTGCTCCAGCAGCCCATGTGGGAGTACTAAGGCCCAGGTTCACCGTTTGAAACAGGCTGAAGAGAAAAAACAGCCCACAACAGACCAGCCAGGAGACTTGGGAAGGGAAATTTCCTTTTTGGGTTTGCTGTCTGAAAGAATTTCCGATGCAGGCAGACGTTAATTCCTAGCTCCATGCTTCCTGATAAGGAAGCAGCTTCAATAAATGCAGCTATTTTTAGATGTCTTTTTTTGAAAAAAATATATAACCAGAGGCCCATTGACCTTCTCTTTCACTTCGCATTTCATGCCGTGAACTCCGTGCACATTTAAGGCAGTTCCTCGGGCACAAGCTCTGACAAAGGGGCTCTGGTCCTCTGGGGAGGGGCGGGGGGCTCTCCCTGTCCTTAGAATTCTAAAGGAGACGTTTGGAAACCGTTGGCAATGGATTGTTTCTACCTGGTACGGTGCGTTATTGGTGTGAGTCCAGAGATGCCCAGCTCCATTCCAGACCCAGTACTGAGAGTTTGCAACAGACTCAGCAAGAGAGCCATTTAAAAGAGCCTGTGAGAACTCATTCATTCCATGAATAGAGACTTGAACAACAGGAAGTACGAAATGACATTTTCATTTGTTCTGTCTCGTCTCAACCACCTCCCCTTGGATTTTCCCGACCACCAGTACCTCTGTGGCCTTTCTCTTGGCGTACCAGGGTTCTGCAGGAGGAGAGGTGCCTGCCTGAAAGTTCCACGGCCGGCCTCGTGTGTGTCCACGGAATCCGTGGGACAGACTCAGTGTGATGTTGGCTTGGCCTGTGCTTTCCTAGGTGGCTCCCACCTCCTCTTCATTACCTCAGAGCATGGAAGGGGCAGAGTCTGTACCAATACAATAAACTTTCCATTCTCAAATAACAGACATTTTCTCCCATTTTGCCTCATGCCTGAGTTAAACCTCATCAGTAGCTCAGACTCCTGGAGTTTCTGACAGGAATGACGTTGACCACTTTGTCTTTATGCTTTTCCAGAGGTCAGTGGTGCTGATTTCACTGTTGCCACAGGGGGTTCTGGCTCAGTTGCCTGGACCATCCGTGTGTGTTTTGGGGGTTTTCTCTGGTCTCCTGTGAAGCAAGATAGAGCACGATTTGAGGGATTTAAGCTGTCCCTGTCTCTGGCCACAGGCTGACTGTAAATTCCCAAGAATAATTAGTCACCCTCCCCTGATACTTAGTGCTTCCATTGTGAGTAGGTGGACTAAGCCCCATTCTTTTGAAATTAGACTCTATTTCTGTTTCCTCTAGATCGTGGCTAGAAATAACCTCAAATGGGACTCTAAGATTTCAGTGAGAGAAATGCAGACTGCAGAGATGACACTGGATAAGGAGCTGTGGATGTGTGGTGGGTACAGACTGGGTGCCTGGAAGGGAGAGTCCAGCCGTCAGGGCCGTGTAGGGAACACCGTTTCACCTGTCCAGCTGGGGCTGAATTCCCTGCTCCGGGGGTGGGGCATTAGCCAGCATGGTTCACTGGGGAGGGTAAAGCTTTGTAAGGGGAGATGTCACAACCATTTTTTTTTTTAAGGAAAAAGTACCTAGATGAGTGTTGAAGGGTGTGGAATAACAGTACCATAGTATATCAGACAGTTTATGTAGCTTTATTTTAGAAGTAACAATGTTAGGATTTAATTACTTATTTGTTTTGCAGGAGTAGCTTATCTTTGCAAATGAATTGCTTTTTTGGGGGGGCGGTCGTCATACCCTACCTGCCAGTTTCCTGGAGCAGTGCTCCCTCAGGAGCCATTCCAAGGCCAACCGTGTATAAGGCGCCATTCTGGAGAGTCTCTGTTATAATAATGTGCGGAATGAGTAATCATTGTCACTACTATTTACTGAGCACCTTGTCATGCCAAGAGCTTCACACGGATTATTCTGAATGATCACTTATGCTGCAAGGTGGACATTATATCTGTTTCATATCTAAGTGTCGGAGGGATAAATCCCTTGCCAGAGACACACAGAAAGTGCAGGAGCCTCTCTCGTAATCCAGGTCTATACCCAAACCCAGGTTTGGTTTTGTTTGGTTTGTTTCTCTTTCACTTCACTATGTTGCTTCTTGAAAGTATTAGGAATTGGTGAAAGTTATTTCCTTCGAGCTGTTGGAAAAAACAGCAGGAAAAGAGCCACTGCCACAGGTTGATTTTTTTTTTTAATTTAAGCAAAATTTATATAAGCTAAGGGCAAGAAAGGCCAAAGGGATAAAATCAGAGACATAAACTAAGTTACCTTTTGAACTTAGAGGAAGATAAATTTTAAAATTCAGTCCTCTAGGTCAACTGTTACCTGCAATGTATTTTCAGGTATTCATGTCAGTTCTGAAATGTGAGAAACAATTAAATGAAGGGAAAGGAGGTTCTGTTTCCACGATTTTTCATCTTTTGGAAAGAGATGATCTACCTGCCCGATTATTATTAATACAGTAAGAAAGGTGATGTGCTGGAATAGAGATTATATTTCTGGGTTCACAAATTAAAGCATTTCAGTTTCTACCACTCTTTGTTAATCTGACGTGCTACAGAAAGGCTGTCTGATACTATGGTGCCTTAGTTCACCCACTTGTCATACATGCTGGGAAACGCCACCCCAGGGCAACAGGGCAGGCAGAGCCCTTGCTGGGCATCCAGTCCATCCCCTCTCCGAGTGCTGGCCCGGCATGTTTACTAGTGGGGTCACCCCGAGTAACTCATTCTTTCTCCTTGACCTGTGGTATGCTTCTCTCTGAAGCCAAGTGGCCTGAATATACGATTCTTCAGGTTCTTTGCAGCTCAGCCATTTTATTCCAGAAGAGAAATACAAGGGATATTAGCAGTGGAACATTGTCTGTAAATGCTAAGAATCACTCGACATCAGGTCTCAGCACAGATGGTGGTATTTCAGTGACGCAGGAAACTGACCTCTACGTTAGCCATGATTGTGTTGCGAGGATGCCCCCCTGCCAGGAAGTACAGAAAGTCAACACTTGACAGGGTTGGACGCTTTCCTTTGCTGCCTGTGATTGTGATTGGATGCAGAACCAGCTCCTGGGCCTTAGTTGTCTTCCGAAGTCAGTTATGGCCATTCGCAGCTTATGCTGGTTCCCAGGACCTTACTTTACAGCTGAATGCCAGGCCTGCTCCCCTGTTCTCAAAGCCCCCCTTCCAGCCTGACACTTGTCTGTGAATCGGCCCTTTGCTTGCAGGGGTGTCCAACCTTTTGGCGTCTCGGGGCCACACTGGAAGAAGAGTAGTTTGTCTTGGGCCACACATTAAATACACAAACAGTAACGAAAACTGATGAGCAAAAGAAAAGGTTTTAGGTAAGTTTACAGTTTTGTGTTGGGCTGCATTCATAGCCATCCTGGACCTCAAGTCAGACACCCCTGGTCGTGCATTACACATAGGTGTGGCTTCTGGCAGCTACATTCTTCACCCCAAGTCTATGATTTGTGGGAACCCCCTCTGCAGCTTGAGGCATGTTGGCCTTTCCTGCAACCTGTAAAAATGACAATCTGCATTTTGCTCTCTTTCTTTCTACATGGTGTCCATGGGGCTTGGGGCTTTGCAGGGCTGGCTGGTCTGCATGGACAGGCCACACTACCCTCCTTCAGTTGTCACCATGGCACATGCACAATTAATACTGCATTAATTAATTATGGTGGGTGGGGGGAGCACACAGCTGGCAAGGAATGAAGGCTTTCAGCTTCTAAAGTGAAGGCTTTGATGCTGAGCTTTAAAGTATATTTCCATCCGCCCAGCCAGCAGAGAGAATCTGTGACACTTATACTATCCCCTGGGCATGAAAACTCACACCCAAGAAACTATTGCTAAATAGAGGCCCTGAACTAGTTACTTGAATCATCTCCTCCTTGCACAGCCTGGGAAAAGGGGGCTAGGGTTAGGGAGAAAGGAAATGCCCAAAGCAGTGCAATTCATGAACAAAGCTGAGGAGGGCTTTTATTTTGCCTCCTTAAGTAGCTCTTGGGTCACCAACATCAGAACCTCTTTTCTAGAGAAACAAATATGGGCAGATGATTTGGTGCCAACCCTCCTGAGGACATAAAATTGCTCCTCCCTCCTCCTTGTATACCTTACGTCAGGAAGTAGCCCTAAGAACTTCAAGTTCACACACCTGTTATTCTGATGGGTTGGAAGCTGCGACTTCTTGGGCATATTTTCCTACTAGATGTGAACAAAGTGGGAGAGAAAACTCTTTCCTTTCTTCTTCATTCTGATCCCCTCCACACAGTTGTTCTCATAGAACTGAACTCCCTCCCACACTTACTCTTTTCACTTCTCGTGCGAGGTGCTGCGGAAGCCACCTCGCAAAATCCCCGCCCTGCACAGATAGTCCTTGTTCCCTTACTGGTAACTCCGTCAAGCATTTTGTGTGGGGCTCTCGCTGACCTTAACATTTGGCCATGATTCAAATATTCACCCAGATATTTTGGGTTTTATTTAAAGGTCTTTTAGGAACACGAAAGAAGAAATTCCCTTAGAGATTTCTCACTTGAAAGTCAGGGGTTAGAAGCTTTAATTCTCTGATCATTCTGGGAGGAACTTCAGAGACCTACAAAAATCTAAACAGATGTAAAATTTGTTTGGCCCTTTTAAAAGGAAAATTTTTTTTTCCTTTTGATTCTTAGGCAAAGAAAAAGTTTACTTCAGATGAATCCAAATGAGGAGGGGGGATGAGTTTGGGGTTGCCCCATAGCCGTTACGCCAGATACCTGCTTCGTGGAGCTTCTGTGATGGTTCCTACCACCCCAAGTGATCCAGGGAAAGAACTTGAACAAATACAACTGGGTGTCATAGCATCGACATTGCACATCCAGCTGTATATCAAGCTCAGGGCCGGTACTTTGTTTGCTGAAGGAGTACTGAGATTCAGGAAGTGGCTCGTTTCTAAGCTTTAATTGTCCAGATAGCACTACTGTGGATCCAGGATAGAAAGCGTGTAGTTGTCTGTGAACAGGGCCAATGATGAGCTTCAGAAGGGTATTCAGTCCCTCAGTTGCATGATTTAAGACTGCCCTGAACTCGATTCATCTCCCACAGTGAACTTGTGGTACCTGAAATTCCACTGTTCAAAATTCACTAAAATTCATTCCTTTTGGACTAGACATTATTTCTACCTAGCTCTACTTTTAAGAGTAAAAAATTATGCTAGCTGCTAGTACCTTGGATAAAGATTATTAATACCTTAAGTCCCTGATATCTTATTGAAAATTATTTTACCAAATCTCTTGAATGTTTTGAAGTGGAAAAACCATGGCCATCAGGGAAGGTCAAGGGAGTGGGGGTAGGGTTGGAAATAAACTTCATAATTTTGCTTGGGGCTGGCCTTCTCCATGGAAGAGACAGACATGAGATTAGATGGAAAATCCCAGCTCCTTGATTTGGACAAAACATTGTGAACCTGGACCTCTGAGACCAAGATAAGTAATCTCGCACTTACCATGCCCGGCTATTGGTCTGAAGACATTCCTAGCACGAGTATCGCCCTGATAAAGTTGGACCTGCTTGAGCACACTGTCAGCTTGAGAATGTGCAAGTCATCTGTATTTCCTTGAGAGAGTATTGCATTTGGGCGTATAGATCTAGATTCTTAAATTAAGCCTTTCAGCCATTCTCTGGGGTGACTAAACTTGCGATCACAATTCCAAGACCATGCAGGTGTGTGAGGGGCCTTTTAATCCAAATCTCAAGCTGAAGTGGTCAGGAAACTCTTGCCTTGTGCGGAACTCGAAGTAGCTAGCCAGAGGCATGTGGCTGTATGTATGAGGCGTGTGCATGTGGAATTGGGGAGAAAGATTCCTCGTGGCTCCCCATGTGGAGTAATAACTTCCCTTTATTGAGTGCTTATGGTAGGCACTTTTCACATGCATTATATCATTTAATCCTCATGATAGTCCTATGAACTGAGTTTTATTATACTGACTTTGCCGATGAAAAGTCAGGTTTAAAGAGGTTAAGGAGCTGGGCCAAAGCCACAGAGCTGGTAGGTGGCAGAACAGGTCCATTAGATTCTCCACCTTTCCTCCCAGTGTAAGCTGAAGACCTATTCCGTCCTAGACCATTCTCTTCAAGAACTTGAAAAATAGTGTTGGGTCCCCCTCTGAGATCCAGCTGTGGTTAGAACCTCATAAATTTTAGAAAAATAGAACAACTTATTAAAATAAAATTATAAACCCACTCCACAGAAAACATCTACCACGATCCAAAACCTCAGCGTTAATATATTCAGATTTCAGTGAGCTGTAGGATTCTCATTAGTCCCTTAAATATCGCTGTTTCCTGGTCAATAATATCCCTTACAGAGTCCTGGCTGGTGAAGAGTGTAATAAGATCAGATTCTATCACTCGGCCATTCTAGTGCCATCTAATTGCAGGGTGGAAATCCAGGGCCGTCTTAGTTCCTCATCTGTCTGCGTCTCTCTTTGTCCTCTTGCTGTACAGTCTGAAGGTCAGTGCCATTCCCCCTTTTTGTGTTTTAGGTCTATGTTGTTTCCTTTTCACAACTGTTTGTTTTTTTTTCTTAAATGAGGTGATTAGAAATGGAAAATTAAAAACTTAGCTGCGCGGTTGGCAGTCTCCTTGCTAATGCCTCTCTGCTAAGAAGCTTCGTAAAATACTGTATATTATTATTCACTTCAGCGCAGCTGCTTTGGGCTCTCACCGCTTAGTCATTCACAATATGTCTGAGAGATTAATTTTATAAGGCTGTGGTTGGAGATGTTTTCCTCTTCCATATTTTACTTAAAATCCTCACTGGGGAAGTTTGTTTTGAAAAAATGCACCACTCTTGAGACAAAGTAATTTGGTAATATATGTGCTTTAGGAACCTATAATTGGCTATTTCATTTTTCTGCACCCTCTTCATTTGAAATACTGCAGTCTTTCTACCAGAAATCTCAAGTGTGTGGTGGGAGTGGAGGGCGGACAAGAACCGGTGCCTGGTGGTGAAGTGGGGATGGCTGTGAGGTACCTGTTTGTGTGTGTGCGTGTTTGTGTGCACATGCAAGGTAGGGGAGTGTACATGTGTGCCTGTTTCTTTTCTTACTGATTTTAGAGACAGGAAGAGAGAGGGAGGGGGGAGAGAGAGAGAGAGATTGATTTATTGTTCCACTCATGCATTCACTGGTTGCTTCTTGTATGTGCCCTGGCCAGAGACTGAACACACAACCTTGGTGTATTGGGATGACACTCTGACCAACTGAGCTACCCAGCCAGGGCCCAGATATGCCTATTTCTTGATGAAAATTGCAGGTACTTACTGATTCCCTCTTGGAGAGTTAAAGCTCTTACTGTTACGCAGGATGTGAAGGGGGCAAGGGCACAGCAGAATGAAGAAGAGGGAGGAGGAAGAGCTAGGCCAGGGTCAGTGTCCATGGGGTCCTCATCTCCTGGGTCAGAGCCCAACTGTTTATCCCGACACCCCAGCAGCCACAGAAAACCAGGGGTGTTTTCAGGACTCAGCTGCCAAAGTTTCTTGAAACAGCTCTGCTCAAAGGCATATGCTGGGCTCACTTCTGAGGGAAATTTCCTTTTTGGGGAAGTTGAAGCAAAGGAATTTCCTGTGTGGGCAGACAGAGCTTCCTGACTTGAAGGCTTCTTGGAAGGGAAACAGTTTCATAATGAAATGACAAATTAAAGACATACCAGCCGGGTTCACTTCAAAACAGCTATTGAGAGCGCAGGCAAAGCCCTATTATACTCCCTCACAGAACAAAAATAAATCCCATCCTGACAGGTTTCTGTATGCTGGATTATATCCGTCCCCCCGCACCTTCCCTCACAGCCTTTACCCCCCTCCTCCCGCCCCCACCATTAGCTGCCACCATCTCCGTCTTCAACAGCCCTTGGGGAGCAGCCAGCAAGGAGGTTTGGAGCGTCTCTCGCTGCCTTTCTTTGTGGCTTCACCCACCCCTGACCTACACCGAGGCCTTACAGGTTTTGTTAACGGCCCCATGCTGCCAAGACTCACAGAAATGACCTCTTCCCTTCCCCCTTTGACACAAAGCAATGATTGAAGATGTCTTCAGCAATGGGGCAAAAAAAAAAAGGCAGCCATTTCCTCAGGCTGGCCTTTAAAATCTCGTAGGCAGTAAATGTAAGTGGTGTTCTGGTGTTGGGAGCTGAGTCTTAAGCCTTTGCTGTGTTGAAGGGAGTAAGGGTCTGTGATGGGCAGTGGATGTTCTTCCGCTTGAGCACTGAGTCAACACGGAGCCCTTTCTCGGCTCAGTCAGCCTGCCTTGGGAAAAATTGACATGAAGATTATTTTTTCCATGGAAGAGACTGGGAGAAAGAATGATGGCAGTATCGTTTGGGGCCAGTTATTAATTAGCTTTAGCCTAATGAAGTAGAAACAGCACAGGTTTTAGAATCAGCTGTTTAATTTCAAGTGCCAGCTCTAGCAGTACGCAGCTATGACCAGAATGACCTTGGACAAGTCTTTCAATCTCGCGGCCTCTTCATCTCTAAAATGGAT
This sequence comes from Tonatia bakeri, assembly GCA_004024845.1. NCBI lineage: Eukaryota > Metazoa > Chordata > Mammalia > Chiroptera > Phyllostomidae > Tonatia > Tonatia bakeri. Next base: position 152,024 of record PVIA01002289.1, on the reverse strand, counting down.
ACAGCAGTGCCTTTTTCACGTGATTGTGGGGATTATAGTTAGATTATGATTTCAGAAACATTTTGTAAACTCCTAAAGCCTTCACTGAATAGTGCTTGTTAATTAACTGTTATTGGGATCTTTGGGGATTGAAATATAATATTAAATTAAAACATTAAAGTTACAGAACTTGTGGATTGATTTGGCAAGTACTTATTAGAGGTTTTCTGTATGTACAATATGTTTATGTTCTGTGGGGGAAAGGAAACAAAATGAGACCTTGGGAGTGGCCACATGGTGCAGTAGAAAGAGTCTTGGACTAGGAATCGCGAGGCCAGGGTTCAGTCCCGTGTGTCACTCAGTAGCCCTGTGGCTTGGGGTGAACTTCTTAACCCTCATGAGTCTCACCTGCTCATCTGAAAACTGGGGACCTCAAACTCTAGGACTTGAATAAGTTCTACCTCTGACATTGTATAATCAATTAAGAGGTCCCTGCCTTTTACAGTTGTTTATAGGATTTATTATGAATGGCCTGTCTAGTAAAGAAACTTACGTCAAAAAGCTAGATATTTCCTGGTATAAACAGGAAAAATTGGTGCTTGCCAGATGTGTCAGCTCTAGCAATTTGGTTTGGGGTGTTTCTGAGTGAATGCTGACTTGAAAAAAAGTAGGACCAGGGGTTGAATCTGGCAGTTTCCCCGAGACAACTTGTCTTGGGGCTTCGGTTCACCTTCTCCCAGCTGCTCCAGGGGACACTCAGGATGTTTCCAAATGGTTGCTCATTTCAGCCATTCCCATCACAGAGACCCTTCTCCAAACAGTCATCCAGGGTAGAGGCCACAATGCTGGCTGGTCCTGCCAGTTTGGTTTTGTTACTTGCTGATGTGGAATTTTAACTGCCACATTATTTTTCCTCTGTTGCTCAGTTTGTATGAATAAAGGACTACTAGTAATTTTGCCTCACAGCAGCCACCTCAGCATTCATTTTTGATCAGAGAAAGCAGAGGTGCTGGGAAAATGAGAGACCGTGGATAACATCGCAGCTGTAAAATGGTGACATCCCAAGCACCGAGGAAAACAGCTGGCATTTATTGGGTGTGTACTGTGTGTTACGAGTCTGGGCATTAGTGACGCTGCCTCTGCTTTACAGGTGCAGAAACTGGAGCTCTGAAATGGCCCGTGCCCTTGCTTGAGGCCACGGGACGGGTTGGTGATAGAGCCAGAATTTGTGCCCGGGTCTGTCTGCCCTGGCATTTGTGTTCTTTGTCCCTTCAGTGCGTGCCATCTAACTGTTGGTCGTAATTAGATGGACCTCAGTGCTTAGAAGGGAAGCACCTCTATACCAGGCCCATGAAAAGAAACAGAACTAACTTCATAGTCAGCATGTTCTTGTAACGGCAGAAAAGCCTGCAACTCTCCATTGTGGAAAATAACATGCCTGGCCGATAAACTGAGCAAACCTAACCCCGCGCCTCGTCTCTAGAACTACAGAGCTTGTCCTGGTTCATTCTAGGGCTGGCTTGGCCCAGCAACCTGCTGGCCAGCTCTGGCCACAATTTGCAGATTAGGACTGAAGTCTGCTGACTGTGCCTCAGGTAGGTAAGGAAAGCGACCGGCGTCGGATGGCATTCGTTTCCACGTGATGTTCCTTGGAAATACCATTTGTGGCTGCCCGGGCTTATTCTGAAGAAAATTCAAATCCTGTTCTACTCGAGAAGCACTGACGAAAGAGCCACTGTGCCCAGGGCTAGGAAGACGGGGATGAGTCGGGCAGGAGCGCAGTCTGAGAAGGCGAACACGCGGGTGGTGCTGTATCAGTAACCCAGCATCTACTGAGCGGCTGCTGCGCCCAGCAGAACGGTGATTGTGGGAGGTACATACATAAAGCTTACAAGTACGTGCTTTATGTCTCCACAGAAAGTACGTTTTTTCTGCATTGATTCTGCATTTTATTACATTAACTTCCCTCTGTACAAGTACGCTTTCCGTGTGTGTGACCCATGAAGTCCAAAGTTTTTCTTTTTTTCCCACTTATTTGACTATAGTGTAAATAGCTCTGGAATTAATTTCTCCTTTTCATTCCTTTCATTAACCTTCTTTATCTTTCCCAAAGAATATAGACTTTCAAAACTATTTTTCAATAAGAGTTAAGCTTTTTTTTCTAATTCACTTATATTTAAAACACAGATAAGATCCAGGAAAACTTCCGAGGGAAAAAAACACCATTTTGACGGCACCTAATTATAGAAGACTCAGCAGTACTGACTGACTCTTTGGCATGCAGCACAACACTGCGTAGGCGCCGCTTTGAGTTCACAGTGAGGGGAGAAGTGGTGTCACTTCTCCTGTAGAGAAATGCAATCTCTCGTTTTAATTTTGCATTGCCCTCTAGCAGTCAGGGGGGTCTTTAAAGAAATCATTTTCTTCATTACTTTGCATTCCCTATTTTAGGGCTTATGGTATAAAAAAGGAAGGTACCGTTGAAATGCTGTGGCCAAGGCTAAACTTTAATGTGCTGTTTGGTTCCCCCAGTGAGGAAGTGAGGGATGTGGAAGAGACTGGCCAATGTGTTGTTTACTTTGGTTGGAAGAGAGAAGAAGGGACGTGGAGGGAAGTCTGGCATCCGAGCTGGTGTGCACGCCCCTGTGTCTCGGTCCTGTGATTCCTTGGGTGCTTTCCCTGCCTGCCACTCTCTGGCAGCACTGCCAGGGAGAAGACATTAGGAGGACGATATTAACAGAGATGTTGCAGGAGCTGAAGAGGTGCCAGAGTGACTGACTGGTAGATGATATTCAATATCCTCTCGGTTCAGTTTTAAAAAAAGGAAGTTGCTAATTATTATGTTTGAGTTCCCTCTTCTTTTCAGTATCCCCTGCTCGTCAGACACGGGTGAAAAAAACCCCCACTGGGCCCTGAAATCTCTCACGCAGACCTCCAGGCCTTGGATGTTGGGCATTGGCAGTGTCTTCCCTGTGCCTGACAGTTTCCCTGTACCACCCAGACCCGTGCAGCTGAGGTAGTAGCCCAGGTTTAACTCTGGGTATGCAGAGAAAGGAAGCTCTGCCCCCTTTGTCACCTCACACTTGTCGGATGCTGGAGTTGACCTCTGCCCCTCTTAAAAAATAACAACAACAAACAGGATTTTGTGTCTATGTGGTCCAGGCCCATCACAAAGTCTGAGGTTTCCGAACCTAAGCATGGTGATTCCAGCCTCCCTTCCACAACTCTTGGGAATTTTTGACGGGGAGGGTCAGTCCTATCTAGCCACTGTCAACCTGAAAATATACCACAGCCCTTCCTCCTTCTCTTTTCCTATCTTCTAATAGCCTTAAAATTTGAGTAAATTAAAATAGACCTTCTTCTAGAAAGGTGTCAAGTTCTCCTGCACAAATATAGCTTTGTTGACTGTTAGAGAAAGCAAGCCTTTGACTTCTGTGAATGAGGAATAAGACTGGCTATGTTACACCCTCCTGGATGACCCAGCGGACTTGCAGAAGCTCCAGAATGATTCTGACATGCTTTAACGGACGACCAACATCATGTCTATTTGTTCCCCGCATTAACTGATTCTGCCAGCATTGCTACTGACCTGCCACATATAGGAACTCCAGTTTCTGGAAAGGTAGTAGACTTTATAGGGATTCACACCAAGTGATACTTTAACCTTGTGTAACTCACAATAATGAGCATGGCACTGTGTAAATAGGGCATTACAGGCAATCAATAAGTGTTAGGTAGTAATTCCAATGGTGTCGCCATTCTGATTTTACTTCTGGTTCTTTGTCAAGTAATATAATAACCAGGTCCATAACTCTAACCTCGGGACAGTTGCTCTGTGTGCACTTTGTTGCTTTAAAATCTCGAGACATGCTTTCCTTACCCCCCCCAACTTTGTCTCCGGAGGATTTATATTTATAATGGCATTTAAAAGTTAATCTTCAAACACTTTAGAGCTAAATCCTAGCAGAGTCGAACTTTAAACTGGTGGGAGTTGGAGGTACAGCAATCTTTCTAAGAGTCAGAATGAGATACTGTGTATCAGGACTGGTGGCAGGTTTGCGTGTTACCAGAGTGATCTCCATGGTAACAGATCAACATGGCTCCAGTGACAGCTCGGCACTCAGAGCTTTAGATTCCCCTGAGAAAAGAGATTTTTACAGCAAATAGAGGGGAAGAAATCAAGGACTAGGGATGCATGCTCCCCTTACAGAGTTCTGGTCATGAAGTTTCAGTTCCTATAACCGATAACAGGTTCCCATTAAACCACCTGTGTTCGTCTGAGTAAACCAAGATTCTTCAGGGAATGAATGCATGGCGTTCTCGGGAGTATCAGCTAAATTCACGCAAGGTTTAAGCAGGCTTTCACGGCAAAGAACTAACTGCATTGCAGTGGAAGGAGAATGTGATTTGGAATCAGAAAGCCATACCTAGCTTTGTCTCTGCCTTGCAGGTCTTACTTTCCATGTTCTCAAACTCCCGCAGGCTCTAAAAGTCAATCACACAGTTATACTGAAAGCCCCTGATATTGTACATTAGCAGTAAAAAGGTGGCTGATTGAATATGATACAGTGTGCCATCCTCACCGCCATCAAAGGTACGAATGATGTGACCGTGTAAACACACGCAAAGGGGAAGGTGGGATTTATCGCTATTAGAGATTAATCTCTGGGTGTAACAACCAAAATCTGGAGGCTGGGCAGCCAACAAGAGAGTTCATTTTCCTGGAGCCTTGGTTACAAAAGTCTGTTAGTTTGAAGAAAGAATCAGCAGTCATTTGTTTAGCTTAAACCACAAGAGAACATTTGTGAATTCAGAAGAACAGTTCATGTAATTTGGTAATCTCAGGAGCCTCTTCCCTGGGGAACCGTATTATCAGTAACCAGAGGTGTCAGAGCAGCGAAGATGGTTTGCCGTGGTTGGGTCTGTGCTCTGGGCTGCGCTTGGGTGCACGCTGAAGTGGGGTTCTTGTGGCCAAGACCTCAGGGATTGGGTGGTGGGAGAACTGGGAGATGGTTGCTCTTAAAGGTGACCAGTTTTTTCCCCCAAGGAAAACGTCTTTTCTAAGGAACATTTTGCTTGGGCTGTGGGGGAGTTGAAGCCAGTGTGAAACAGGGAAGTAACTGATTGCATATTTCCTGTAAAAGGCAGCTCTGGGCTTGCTGTTGACTAAAGCAAACCAGCAGCTCCTTTCTAACTCCCCCGCTCCCCACCACCATCAGAATATCTCCAACCTGTAATGGTGAACTCTCTTGTGATTTTCTCTGGTCTGTATTTAACCAGCAAAAGTCTTAAAATGTTTATTTTACAATCAAAATGTTGGAAGATCTTTAGATAGCCCACATGATAATGCTGCTTCTAAGATTGTTTTTGGGAAGGTCCGTGATCAGAATTCAAGTATGAAAATCTTGATTTTATCTCATTCCCCTTGTCACTGAATGGTCAGGGTGAGTGGAATTTCAGAGCGTGGCATTATTACTGTGCAGTTCCAGTTCCAGAGCATCAGCATGGTCTTCGTCCACATGGAAATATGCACTATTTTATTGTTATCTACCGAGTTCTCTGTTGATTCTGCTTGTAATAAAGAGATAATTGGTAGTTATGGGCCCTTTTAAAGGAGACTTTAATGTATGGATCAGCCCAGAGAAGCTGATAGTTAAAACACTTTCTTTTTGCTCTGACTGGCAGGGCTTTCAGATACAAGGTTCTAGAGGAGGGCAGTGGAGGAAAACAGTGTGCATTTAGAAGGAGAGCATACGTCATTCCCTTCAAAACACATACAAACCAAAACTCTGCTTCCCAGGTCTGGGAAGGAAATCCCATCTGTGTAAATTTTCTCTGGAGCACCTTCCCCCATGACTTCTGGGGGTGCACTATTTCTGGGGGTCCAGCGTATATCTGACCTGCTGCTGTGCTGGCGTGGGCCCTCCCCCATCTCCTAGCGCTGCCAGAGAAATGAGAGATCGTGTGAAGAGAGCAGGGACGTTCAGATGCCACCGCACAAATGAGGGCAGACCCGGAGCCCAGAAGGCTGAGGCGCCCCTTGTGGAGAGAGCAGGACCCAGCTACAAGGTCATTGGGAGAAGAAGTTGGCAGATCTCAGAAAGGGGAGGAAAAGGAGAGGTGTTTTGTTTGTTTTGCCTTTGCTTTTAATGGAAGTTGGGAGTTAAATGAGAAAGGAGGAGAGTTAAGAAGGTGCTGGGTGGTTTCACATCCAGGGCTGGGAGATGTTCTTCCCAGCCCACCGACTGCTGGGATTTCATTCCAGTTTGAAGTGTGGCCCACCCTTGTACAGACAGAACTCAGGAAGTCAAGGGCCGGGTCTGAGCGAAGACTCAGACTCTCTACCTTGCTGTCATCCAAGAGTCCTGCACACCTTCTTGTCCTAGGCTGTGTGGGGATATGAAATTGCAGGGTTAATCCACGTCTTAGAACGTGTGTCCCAAAACTTGGTTTGACACCTGGAACATGCCCCCTTCTCACTAAATAAATAATGTCAATAAATGGTGTCCAGATGTCCATTCTCTCACAGAAGCCTACAGAACTCGTCATCTGTCTGAAGTGTAGTTCTGGTATAGACTTATTTCAACTAACTGCCTTTTCTAGCAGAATTCATCTGGCAAAACACATGCCCAGGTTCCAACCACAGTACACGAAGGAGCATTTTATAACCACTGCTCTGCCCTCTGAAGGAACTTGGGAGAAAATGAACTAGGAACTTGTTCAAAAGCTTCTGAATGAGGGAGGGTGCTGCTCTAGACAGCCCCTAAGAATTCTGAATTAGGCAACAGAGGGCAGTGACCCCAAGGGGAAAGGGTGGGGAGTTAGAGCCCCCTCTTCCTGCGTGTGGGTCACCACTGAGTGCCTCCATTCAGGAACTCCACGTATGAAAACACAATGTCTGCGTACATATCTGAGCGGGGCTAGATGCCTTCCTGTGTGCTGTACATGGCCTCCACCTTGCATGACGGCCTTGCGCCAGAAGGCTGTTGGTTTTCTCCCATCAAAACTATGGTTTGAGAGTTTGGCCGTTAAGGATTAAGAGTGAAGGAAAATGGTGGGATCTGGAAGAGTCAAGCTGATGCTCCCAGAACTGAGGGCTGGATCGTGGACGGTAGCTACAGAACAGAAGCTGGAAGCGGGGAGGCCAACGGCGTCCGGCAGCCTCCTGCACTCAGGTTCTGACCCTGGAACGGCAGCTGAAGAAGGAAGCGTAGCCATTCACAACAAACATTTACCGAACTAACCCTGTGGCAGGCCCTGGGGTGGGTGCTGGCGTTATCCTAGGAACAAGAGGGAGACACTGCTGCCTTTTTACTTACACAGCTGTCTCTGTGTGAGTTTGTGTTCTCTTTACTGCACGCACTGAGCACCTGTCACTTGCCAGGTAGACGCTGGGCACTGTAGACACCGTGCCGAACAGGAGCAGACGTTTTCCCCTGGTAATCCATGGAGTTTACAGTCTGGAGGCGAGACACCCACCCTACCGGGTGTGTACAGAAGACACTGTCTGCCTTCGATTGAGCATTAAATTAATAACTTGCCAAAGAATAAATACCAATATATACTAGCAATAATAAAAAAAATTGGGGGGTATTTTTAACGGGTAAAAACTTTTTGATGTCAATTCTTAATTTAGATGGAATCGTGGGGAGATGGGCACGTTTATTTGCACCTGGCACAGCTGGTCACTCCCATCTTCCAGCGGCTCACACGAGTCATCCGTGTGTAAGTGAAATAAGAACAACAAACAAACACACCAGCAGCAACCTGAGGACAAAAATATACAATTCAGTGAGCATAACCTTTATAGAAACACTTTGTCAATCTAGGTAAAGAACATTAAAACAGTTTACTCTTTGGCTCAGTAATTCTTTTGCTAATAATCCATTACTAGGAAACAGTCTCAGATGCTTACAAAGATTCTTACACATGGGTGTGCCAAGCAGCAGGAGCCAACCGCGGGAATTGGTTAAATACATTAGGGCAGGTCATTATGCTGGAAATATTATTCAGCCATTAAAAGTCATGGTTTTGAAAAGCTTATCTCATATCACTGAAAAGGCAGGATTCAAATCGCTCTTCCCCAAAATAACCCCATGTTTTTTTCATCCAAACAAATAGACCAGAAGGAAATGCAAGAAAAATAATTACTATGGTTGTCTCTAGATGAAAGGATTGTGGCTCAAGTTTTTTGTCTTTCATTACTGTACTTCTTTTCCCCCTAGCATTGTCTAGGATTATTATTGTCCATAGGGGCCTGTGAATAGTGGTCACTTCTGTCCCCAGCTGGCCACTGTGCACCTGGATTTATTGTGTTAAAACGCAAATCTGGGCATGTGTTTTCCATTGTCCTCCTCACTCTCCTTAATACCCTCCAGGACCTTCCCACCGAGTGTAGGATAAATGCAGCAGCCTGCAAGGTCCCGCAGGCTCTGGGTCCCGCTCCTCTCAGCTTTGTTCTATGCACTCACCCCTTTGCTCTCCATTCTTCAGTTCTTCAGCCACGTACAGGTTCCTTCTCAGATTCCCATATGGGTCACGTTCTCCCTCATCTTCCTTCTGGCTGCAGCACTCATCTCCCTGCTGAGCCCTTCCCCGGGCCCCACCACACACACTCAACCTTAGATAAATTCAATACAATTCCAATTCATTCTTTTAGGCCTCAGTTTAATCACTTACACTGGGTCTCCCTAAGGACTCAGCACCACCCAATGTGCTTTCAACATGCTCTCAGCTTCCATTATACGGCATGGGTTCCCCGTCTGTCCTCACCACTGAACCACATGCTTCGTGCCGGCTGGGACTGTGCCCTCTCCATGAGCACTGCAGCCCCCAGAACGCAGCCCAGGGTTCAGCTCACTGCAGACGGTTCTGAGGAATGGATGAAAGGGTGAATCTCATCAGAGCGGACTGCAACTCCTGTTCTCATGTCAAGCCATGCCCCACAGTAGAAAATGTATAGGCTTTGGAGCCCTACAGACCTGAATATCAGGCCCCATTTTCCTCATTCATTAAAGAAGGGTCACAAGGCCTGCTCTTGTTGTGAGCTTACATGAGTCACTGCTTACCAAGTGCCTGGTGGAGTGTCTGGCACATGGCAGGCACTCAGTAAATGGTAGTGTCACCCTGGGCACCCCCCAGTGCTCAGCCACAAGGCCAGGCCTGGCACACGCTTATTTTTAATATGACCTTGTCTGTTGTAAGTCACTTGAAGAAGAAATATTCTCCCAGAAAGTGGAGTCTGGTTAGGCAGCGTGTCATCTCCACCGTCGGGTTCCTGGGGCCCGGCCTGGTGCCCTCGGTGTGTGTGTGTTGGGTTGGACCAGAACCAGACTGCGGCTCCGAGTGGCACCTCTTTGTCCATCTGCCACCTTCTCCTCATGGGTGCAAGTTGTTCTGAGCTCTGCCTGAAACTGCTTGACACCTGATTGGAAGGCAAGAAAGAGAATTCCTCTGATGGGCCCAAGAGCTCTTACTTTTTTCTTTCTTAAAAAAAAAAAAATCACTCTTCTTTCAAACACCATTAAACTAGCTCGAATGGCATGGCCTAAAAGCCAAGTTCTTTCTTTGAGGTTAGAGCCCTGTATGTGGATGACTTCAGGCAAAAGGCCTTAGAGACTCGGACAGATTGTTCTTTTATAAAACTGATCATCAGGCACTGCAGCCAGGGCTGTCTCCTTACTGTAGCTTCTTGAACATTGTCAGACTGTCAGATGTGGGGCTAGTGGCTATTGTAACTTCCCAGCAACCAACACCAGATTTATGTTGGATGTAGATACTAGCGTGGCCTTTTTCCTTCCTAGATCTGGGCCCCGAACAGTTCAGAACTGTATTCATTAACTTGCTGTATATTTTTGTAGACTTAGGCTTCAAGCAAATGTAAAAATTGGGCCCACTGGCTTCCCTCTGTGCACCCCTGTGTCTGTATAGGCATGCTTTCCTGAAGAAGTCCCCACTCAAAACGCAGCCGTGTTGTTTTACAGCTTGTACTTTCTGTGGTTCCCGGGAGATCACTGCAGCAAATACACGTTTGGTAGAAAGCACACAGCCCTTCCCCAGAACTTGGTACCAAATTTACTGAGTTCTCATCTTCGGAAATTGAATCTATTGACTTTTCCTGTGATGTGTTCATTGCTGATCTAAAACTGTAGTTGGAAATCTTAGTAGTCATTCACATCAAGAGAGAAATGAATTTCTCAAAAAAGAAGTCAGGCGCTAAAAATAGCTTCTGTACCGTCAAGGCCCACTTACTTTTTTCTACCTAGGGAATCAAGACAGAAACATTTTCAGGCTGCAAATGACATAGTTCAAGCGATGTACACATTTGGCTGTCTGTTAGTTTTTTCTTTTCTGCCAGAAAGAAAATATATAATGTCGTGGGGAAAAAAATTTCCCCAGGGTTGTTAAAATAATCACCGACTTAACCTTTGGTGCTTGGTATGCTACCCTGAAAACTTGGATCGTTAGAATGGTTTATTTCTAAGGTTTTCCAGGTAGCCAGGTTTTTAACTCCCAGATTGCTTGGGATAGCCATTCCTACTGTTATAGTTCAGTGCAGTTATAACATATAGTTATCAGAACCCTTCATAGAGACAAAATATGTAAAGACAGTTACCAAGGAGTGACCCATTATTCCTTTCTGTGTTTGCCTAGTGTGCAGGATAATTAAATGAGTAGCGAAAGTCTGTGTGAAATAAGCTATTATGCAGTATCAAGTAAATTACATGACTTCTAAAAAACATTTTGTCTATAATATTTTTTGTATCTATAACATTACAAATGTTCTATTGTTGGCCCTCTCTCCTTTTACTTACATAGTTTCCAAAAACCCAAAAGGACTGGTTAGGAATTGTTCCTTTTTTCTCTCTCTTCTGGCATGGAGTACGCTTTCAATAAAAGTGCTGAATGAATAAAGTAGTCCGAGAATCATAATGTGTCACACAGTTAATTAATGGAGGTGTAATTATCTCTTCAGGTTTAATACATGTAGCTGATATTTTTTTAAGTTGGGATGTTGTCTGTCACCAGGATGCCAGCTTTTTACAACAGACATCTTGAGTTTACATTAGACGTAGTTTTTAGGTTCAGTTTTATATTTATTCAGTTTTATATATATATAAAACTGAATAAATATATTTACTGATATTTATTTATATATTTATATATATTTATATATTTATATATTATTATATTATATATTTATATATATAACTAAATATATTTCAGTTATATATATAAAACTGAATTATATTTATTCAGTTTTATATATATATAAAACTGAACCTAAAATTATATATATATAATTATAAATATTACTACATATAAATATAATTTATAAATATAAATTACTACAATACACTGGGACAAGAGCAAATACTCAGCCAAACTCATTCTGTGATATCACACTGGTAGAAGCGTGCCAGTTCTTACTTGCAAATAACAAAAACGAGAATGTTACGTTTGACTTAATCCGAAAAGTTTTTCGGCAGCCAAGGGACAGTCCTCTTAGGATGCCAGGACGGCATGGCCGCCATTGGAATTTATGAGGCTGACATCACTGCCGTGAATAACATCTCATCGTCCCTGGGGAATCAGTCACTCCCTTAAGATTCAAACACTGGGGCAGGTGCACATGAGTGGCCCCAGCTTATGTTCCAGGGAACAGGTCAGAAAACCCTGCCAGCCTTGGGATTCCCCCAGACAGACGGGGCGTGTGGATGCCGAGCAGACAAAAGTGCAGATACCCAGCACAAGGCTGTAAACTGCTGCACGGGAGTGCGTCTCGTCTTGTGTTTGGGGCGTGTGGAAGCTGAATTCATGCAGAAGCTAAGCGGCTCCCATTTGCATTCCCCAGGTCATCACACGGAGCGCATCTGCCGGTTGTCATCTCTGTCATCTTCGCTCCGCTGTCGTGCATGAGGCTTTAGAAAATTATGCAAATCTCAGTGACTTCTATTTTTCAAATTCTGTTAGCATGCTAACAAGCCTGGCCGCACCATGGAGCAGGGGCCAAGCCCTACTTCAAGAGAAGGATGGGCCTGGCTTTTTAACATGTGAAAGCGTCTCGCTGTTTGGAAGCATGTATTTACTTCTTTAAGAACTGGCTTTTAATAATTTTTATACATATCATCGAGTTTGATAGCTGTAAAGGACCTCACAGATGGTGTTTTCCAACTTGTCCCCCAAGTCGGGAATGTCTCTCTACAGCATCCCAGTCTATGGCAGGACCTGTGGCTTCTGCTTGACTAGGTTTGATTGCCCCCCCCCTTTCCATCCTGATCTCGGGTGGCTCCTGATGTGATAAGGCCTTGCTGAAATTCACCTCACTGTCACTTTGCTCTTTGGTCCTAGTTTGGTCACATGGGACCAAATGGGACATGTTCCTTCTACATTAATTCTAGCGACAGACAAAACTTTGAAAACAGATAGGGATCTGACTCCCACCTTTGCCATTTGCCAGCTGGGTGCCTTTTAGGCAAGTCACGTAATCTTTTTTGAAATGTGTTTTCCTCCTTGCCAAAGTGAGAAAAGTAGTACCTGCTTTGTAGAGATTAAAGGATACTGGAGAATTCCTTATACTGTGCCCACAGTAAACCTTAATAAATGCTAACTATCCACATTATTGTTAATCATACATTTGAAGGTGACTGTCTTGTCCCTTCAGCCATCCCCCTTCCATGTTAAACCTCCTTTCAGTAGCGATGAACCCTCTTGAGCTCTAGTCTGTCACCGTCCTCCCACTTTCATGAGTGCTCATGTGGAAGTGGGGTCTGCACACTGGTGGGGCTCGAGGGACGGGGGACTGTCACTCGCTGTATCAGTAGTTTTCTTCCAACAGGTGCAAACGATTTGTTGAGTGAAAAATAGACAGTTACCTCATCAGTGTGACATAAGGTTATGTCGGCATTGTGATATCTGTTATACTCATGCTGATCGTTTTTACTTGGGCTGTAGCCAGAATCGGAGTTCTCCTCCCTTAGGCCTTTGTGGGTCTTTTTAAAAAATGTATATGTATGCCCTTACATTTAATTCTGTTAAATTTCACTTAAGTTGGCTGAGGTACTTTTGATCTTATGTCTTCATCCCTCCCTAGAATCTTTTTTTCTTCTTCTTCATGTCACTTTGTTTGGATGAGTATTTCCTACATGCCTTTATGTTAATTATCCAGAAGGAGAAAAGATTGGTTGGGACAGGGTCACTAGAAGGGCCTTGTGGTGCACCCCTAGAGGCTGCCTTCCAGGTAGGCATGTACTGGTCTTTAAAATTAGCAAGTACGTTGTGGTTGTGCTGCATTTTATGGCATATAAATCTTTCTGTATGCCATGAGTGGCACATCATCCCTTTTGCAAATATGTGCAGTAGTTCTACATTTCAGTTGAACCTGTAAGTAAATGTTAAGGTAGACTGTCAAGTGATTTACTGAAATTAAGATGTACTCTGGGCTGTCCTAAAAAATCTGTACCAAGTACCTTCTTTGCTAATCTGCTCAGGGTGAACGTAAAACCTTATAGTTAGGCTTGTGGAAGAAGTCTTCTTGGGTCAGAGGTAATAATAGATGTGGTTTATATATCACATAATAATATATATCAATTTATATACTCCCAGTGCTTTCAAGAGAGAAAAAGAAGAATTGTAGTTTTGTCTATGAGCAGCTTTTAACCTCTTTTTTAGCAAGACAGCTAAAACATATCTTTAAATCCACATAGAATGTTATATTCTTTTTACTCATGACACTATGTGTATGTGTATGTGTATATTTGTGTTTCTGCCATTGAACAATCAGGATAATGGCTTGTATATTTTATTTTTCACTTTTAAATGGGCTCCATGGAATGTGCATGAATGTAATGGAAAGACAGAGGGATCTGGGGATCACTGGGAAATGCTTGGAATCAGTCCTTTATGTCAATATTCGCAGTAACAAGTTCAGGATGGGATGGCTTTCCTTGCTTATTTGCTATTTCTAAATATCTTTTCGTAAAATTCTCAAAGATGAGAAACATATGGGAGTTATACATATGCATGGTGGAGCAAAAGTAGGTTTACGATTCTCATGGAAAATAATACAATAATAAACAATAATACAAGAATAAACTGTGTTTGGCATGCTCACAACTGTAAACCTACATTTGCCCTGCCCCGTGTATAAAACCATAACTACAAATGTATTGACTGGCTGAAGAAGGATGTAGAAGCTGGCTTTTGAATGGCCTAGGGTTTGCCATGCTAAGGCATTTAGATTTTTACCCTGAAAGTTGAATGGGTACCACTTCGGGAATTTACATAGGGGAGAGAAGTGATCAGATTTATGGTGAAGAGCTTTTGCTGGTAGCAACACAGAGGATGGGACAAGGTACAAAGCTGGTGCAATGATCCAGGTGAGAAAAAATACAAGTCCAAACTAAGGCAATGTCACTGGCGGTGGAGTGAATGGGAAATACTAAGTGGATTCAGTGAGCAAGGTTCAGTGACAGATCAGACGAGGGGGATGAGAGACAGAAACAGAAGAGGTGCATCCCTGTGGATCCCGTTGTCTAGGGCTGCAAGGTGAAAAGGAAGAGCTGAGAATGGGCCCGGCGAGGTGGGAGGGAAATTGTAGAGAGGCCAAGGAAAGAGACTTCAGGGAGGAAATGTCGACCCCGCACAACCGAAGGCTCTAGAGGAGTCAGGTGGGACAAGGACTGCCGCTGTCCTCGGTTTTTACAAGTAAGGAAGTCATCACTGACAGAGGCAGAACAATTTTTGAGATGGGAGAGGCGGTGAAAACCTGATTGCTGTGCCCAGAAACGTGGAACAAAGTGATTATCAGCGTCTCTCGTTGGCTGTGGAGTGGAACAGACAGAGGAGCGGAGCTGGAGGGTGACAGTGGGGAAAGTGAGGTTTCTGTTTGCTCGTTTTGTTTGTTTAATGGAAAATATTTGTCCATGAAGGGATGCTGGTAATAGCTGAGAGTCGAACATTTTGGAGAAATAAGGGTGATTTATGGAACTGGTTCCTGCAGAAGTAGACAAGAGGAGATGCAAAGGAAGAGTAGATGTAGTCTTTAGTTTTCAATACAGGGAGAGGTTCATTCCACTGAAACTAGAAGAAAGGCATGCGTGCATATAGGATAATTGTTACGGGGGCAGGCTCAATAACTGATGGGAATTCCCTGCAAAAATCTTTTTTTTTTTCCTAAGAAGCCACAGATAGATGGGCTGTCAGTGAAGGAAATGCTAGAGGGGCTGACCGAGCCCGAGAAATGGTGTGGCAAGTGGGAGGCCCGGCCTTTCCTCCAAGTAGGGGACCGTGAGTCAGTGTTCACACATGTCTGTCTCTCTGTGTGGTTCTCCCCTGGGCTGTTCAACACGATGGCAAAAGTAGGGGAGCGAGGACATGGCGAGACTCATTCTTTCAGTAAATGTTAGGTACGTGCTATGTTCCACATTGTCAAGAGACAGCAGTGAACAGTACAGAGAAGCGAGGAAGTGAACCACGTGGCTATCTGGATGAAGTGCATTTCAAGCACAGAGGGCGGTAAAGGCCTTGAGGAAGAAATATGTTTGGTGTGTTTAAAGGGACAGCGAGGAAGCAAACGTGTCTAAAGTGTGTGTGGCAGAGGAGGGACAATTGGGTTTGTAAGGCGGAGTGGCCGCAGAGTACTTGGCATGACCCTGTAAGCCATCATAAAGAGTTTCTCTTTTAATTTGCCGATGAGAAATTTAAGCAGAGGTCTGCCATAGTCTGAGTGATGTTTAAAGGGTCATTCTAGCTGCTGCAGGGATACGAGGAGACAAAGCATAGAGCATAGTAAGCCTGTTACCAAGTCTGGTAAGATATGCTGGAAGGGTAGACCAGGCACGTCCCTGCCTTCAGGCCGTTGCACTGTCTCTTCTCTCCTTCTGGGGTGCTCTTCTGCCAGCTCTTCCCATGGCTCACACCTTCCCCACCACATGTCCACTTACATGCGAACCCCTTGTGGTAGCCCCCAGCCCCTCACCAGCATACCCTTTCCATGACACGTGTTCCTCTGTCCATCACGCCGTCATTTGACGTAGTATACATTTTACTTTGTTTATTTACTGTCTGTCTTTCCTCACTAGAACATAAGCTCCTTAAGAACAGGGATCTCTCTCTGTTTTGTTCACTGCTGTGTGCCTGCGACCTAGAACAGCGCTTGCACGGAGGAGTGCTCGATAAATGTATGTCGAGTCAGCTAGGGAACGAAGCGCTTCCTTCTCCATCACCGCCAGGTCCACCTCCACCATCATAGTTGGTAAGGACATGGCAGCACCAATATTATTCTTTTTTGACCATCTTTCTTTTTTTGGAAAGACGGGATACATCAAGCTTCATGTATCGTCCTCTCTAGAGTAGAAGTATGTCACTAAGCCACGAAGTTGATTTCTTGGTTCCTCATATAGCAAGCATTTGGTTTGTGTCAGTCTTTGCATCTTTTTTTAGTCTCATCGCTCACACTCTGTAGAATCCTCTAGCTTAAATTCTTGAGTAACTCTGGACACTGGAGTTCTCGGGGAACTTGAGAACCAGATGAGGGATACTGCCAGCAACATGCCTTCTGTGCTTGGCATCTAATTTTGGCACGTGTTTTAGCGCGTTTGATTGCATAATTCAGCCATCAGCTACAAAAAGTGACCAAATATCCCTGGGGGTGGGCAGAGGGAGAGAAGGATTTGGAGGCACAAAATGGAAGCTGTTGTAGGATTCAGAAGGTGGGCTAAGGTTCTTGTTTTTAAAAATATACCTGCATTTCCAGTACTCTTGGGGTTTTTCCAGGCCTTGCATATCGACTATCAGTGACTGTTACTTCCTTTGGGGAATATGGTTTGATGCTTCTGTTTATGGTGCTTTAAACCAGTTGTCCATTTTATTAGAGTCTTCGTGTCAGAGTCCCCATATTTTGCACTATTTTCTCTCCTACAGAATATCTATCAATGAAGTAAAGCCTAATACGTTTTTCTACTTTTCCCTGGTTAAAGACATACACGTATAGACTGCTGTTCAGAATTTCTGATAGGTATGATGTAACTGAAAATAGCACATTTAATAGATGTAATTCCGGAGTACAAAGAATTGATAGGTTTGGTCCTCACACCCTCACTGTGGGTCAGTAATAGGACGTCTGATACTTTTGAATGTACAAATACGATACCTCTTGAGAAAGTCTCAGTTAATTTCTAGAGGAGAAACTTTAGGGTTGTTTGTTTTGTTTTTACTGTGTGGGATTTAGATTGCAAGTGAAAAAAAAAACACTTCATCAAGAGTCAGGACAGTAGTTCCATCCACCCCTAAACAGATGTCATTTTGGCAAGTCACTCGGAGAAGAAAGGTGCACGGACAGTGTTGAACCAGATGACTCCTGCAGCATGAAAGCGCAGTGGTTCTCTGCACACGCCCCTGCCCACTGCCTCCTCCCAGCTTTCAGGGTTAATGAGAGCTATCTGGAGCACTCTGACCTCAGAGGGAAATGGCTCATATCAGGAGAGCAGATGCCAGTCCCTCTAGTCCTCTTCCTGAGCAGATGACCCACTCCCTATTTAAAACCCTGAAAAGTGCCTGCACTGTTGCCAGTGATCAGATGCTGAAATTACCAAATGACAGAGCTGGAGGAGACCCTGCGGTATCATCTAGTCCAATTACTGCCCCCAGGTCCCTACGAGTCTGCAAAGAGCAATGGGGGTGGGTCCACCAGCCAGTTTTAGTCTTCCCAATGCCCCACGGTAATGCTGCATTTGAGGACAATATTGTAAGGTTAACCAGGCAATGGATGCGTGAGGTTGCTGTGCTTTTGGCCGGAGTTATAAATGTGAGAATAAATCACTTATTCCTAGTAACTGCCCACGGGTAAGCAAAATCTTTCGAAAAGTGTCTATAGCTGTGTTGTTTAGTATAATTAGCCAGTTAGCCACCTATTGTTGTCGAGCACTTGAAACGGGGCTAACCCTTACCGACCTACAACACTACAGGTGTCAAGTGCATCCCAGAGATCCAAAACCTGCTGTAAAAAATGTGAACCATCTCACAAATTTTTCTGTTGGTAACATGGTGAAACAATAATATTTTAGTTGTATTGGGGTAAATAAAATACATTATTAAAAGTAATTTTTAAAATTTTTTACTATGAGGGCTAAAACATTTTAAATTATGTGGCTCACATTATATTTCTATTGGGAACGCTGGTCAGAGATTTCTGGGTGGTGAAAAGGGTGGGGCTTGGTATTTTGCAGATGCTCAAAGTGAAATCGGAGAGGTTAGGCTGCTTGTTCAAGATCACACAGTAAGTTGGTTGCTGAACCAGGATGAAGCCATTAGGTTTTTTGTGCCCAAAAATGCTGGAGGGATCACAGCAATTTGTTTTACCTGATGTCTGTAAAATCGCTGCTTTGAGTAAAAGCCACGGCTCTAATACAGATTATTAGTAGTTTTCTGAGTACAAGCCCCAAATTGTATACCTTCAATATCAGGTCCAACCAAATTAAAGAAAAAAGAAGGAAGAAAAAGAAAACAAAAAGCCCTTCTTTGTAGGATCCATGGAGAAATCCCAGTTTTCATTCTTGAGCAGAACCTGGCGTGGAACATTAATTGCTGAAGAAAACCACAATAAGAAAACATTTACAAGGAGTCCAGCCCCCATTCATCATGCTTTTCCCTTCAACACAGTAAGAGTCCCTTCAACAAATACCCATTAAGAGATTAAGGCTGACCAAGAATAATAAATTGTTTCTTGGTCCCCAGGCAGGCTGTTCACTTAACATAATTTCCTCAGGATTAGGGACCCAAATGATACGCGTTTAGCATGGAGCTATGTTAATACTACATAGTAATGCTCTAAAAAGTTTTAAAATAATTTTTTAAAAATAGTGAACTAATAAGACTTTAATGTCATGACTAATCATAATAATACTTTGCCCACACTGGGGTCTTTCTTTCCTCTCCACAGTGTGTAACCAGATGCACTTAAAAAATTGTAAGAAGTGGTCTGTGAAGTACAGCCTTTGTCACGAGCACTTGAGGACCTGTGTGATCGAGCAGGAAGGAAACTGGGCGTCTAGTGCACTTGTCCTCATCCCTTTCCTTCTGACCCATCACTTCGCCGCCGATAACTTTTTTCAGTTTTTGTGGTTATCGATATTGTTATGTATGGAGTTTAAAGCAGCTAACAATTCTACAGGGTTTGTTACAAAAATCTTCCTCGCTCCCCACTCCGATGTCCCCACTCGTGATTTCCGGCTTGGCTCCCAGAGGCAGCCACTTTCAAATCTTATAACTGAATCTTTTGTTACTTACTTCCAGTTCTTAAGTTCCATGTTCATGTTGCTTTCTCTTTATTTTTTAATTCTAGACATTATCTGTTGTTATTACCTCACTGTGTGGAAGATGACCACGAATAAATTGTTTCTCTCTCTGCCCCGGCCCCTAACCCAGAAATCTTAATTTTGGATAGATCAATATGTAGTGTTTGCATATTGTGATTATGTAAATGCTGTTTGCATCTGACCTGTGTACTCTGTTAAGATGACTTTTCCTTTCCGTAACTTTTAGTTTCCCCATGTGCTTATTGTTATAATGTTTTTATGTACTTACAACTAATTCAAACTCGGCCTCGCCTTTCTCTCTGCAGTTCAGATTCAGTAGGTGTTACACGTCCTGAAACAGTCTGTCTGTCTTCCACATGCTCCAGGTTTGGTGCCCATCTGCCATCTGGATCTTTCTTCTCTTTACCTCTTCTTTGAGTTGGACTCTGTTTCCTGAATTCCATGCTTTTTTTTTTTTTTTTTCTGTTAAGTTTATATCCTGGGTTTAATGGAGGACAATTTCCAGCTTCTCTTGGCCAGTTGGGGAGCTAGTGGGGAAGTAAATTTTTGAGACCTTGCATGTCTGGAAATATCTGTTCTCTCTTCACACTTGATCATTTGACTGAGTCTATAATTTTAGGCAGGAAATAATGTTCCCCCAGAGTTTCGAAGGCATTGTTCCATTTCATTGTCTTCCAGTGCTGCTACACGCTGTTCTGATTCACAATCTTCGACGTGTGACTCCTTTTGTTCGTTTGTTTGTCCTCTGAAGACATTTTTATCCCCCTGTCTCGAAACTTCACTGCCACGTGCCTCAAGTGTAGGCCTGTGTTTCAATCTGTACCTTCATTTTCTTGAGTTCTGGGAAATGTTCTCCTGTTTTCTCACTTCTTTTTCTGGAATGCCCATTATTAGCATTTTGGTTTTATGATTTTATTTTCTCTTTTATTTTCCATCTGCTTATATTTTGATTCCCTTCTGGGGGATGCTGCCACTTTATTTTCCGATACTTCTGTTGAGGTTTTTTTTATTCCTGACATGACACCTTTAATGTTCAAGTGGGCTTTTGTTGCTGTTCTGGATGTGCTCCTGCCATAGCGTCCTGATCTGGTTTCACATGTGCAGTGTCCTCTCCTCGTCATCGAAGGGTGCTGATGATGACACTTACGTTTTCTCTTTCCTTCGTTGTCTTTGTTGCCTCTGCATTGTGCTTTCCTTTTGATTTGGGGGTTTTGTTCTGTTTTGCTCCCTGCCTTTCATACTCAAAAGTCTGGTGATCTCCGCTTGTCTGCTCACATGTGAGAGTTAATGGAACACTAAAATACCGATCGGAAGATTTTGACCAAGAGGGTTACTGGTCTGGGCATTTCCTTAGGAGGTATCAATATCTTCAGGAATTTTCTCTTTGATTACCCACATTCCCCAGAGATGAATGACTCTTCTGGTGTTCATCCCAGAGGGTTTAAGTCTAGCTGTCAAACTCCTGGAATGCAGTGGGAGAAAGGGCGGGGGAGGTCTCAATGGCCAACATGTATACATTCTATTAATCCTAGAATTCCACCTAGTCATGTTGGTATCAACTCTTTCTGATGTCACCATATTTTTACTGTCTCCAGACCATAAACTGCTAACCTTCTGCCTAGGTAGAGGAGGAACAGGGGGCTTGATTGTCCAGTTTTTCAGATGTAACTAGTGTCCCCAAGCCTTTGAGGTTCTGGCCGGCAAATCTGGTGATTTCACAGCTTTCCTTACTGTGAGTTTTGAATTCCACTCTCATGGGTCTGCTAAGTGAATTACTACTGGTTCATCTGTTTTCAAATTTCTGGTTGGTTGTTCTTTTCTCCTTTTCTTCCCTTTCTCTCCTCCTCCTTTTTGTTTTTCTCTCCTCTCCGAGTGTATTTGTCCTTGTGCCTTCTAAAAAATCTTGCTGTTATTTTAGAGGAGTTTGGGGAAATAGAGCAGAGCTAAAATGACCTTTCTCAAACTCTGATGAATTCTGACAATGTCTGCCATAGGGAGATTGTCTAAAATATATGCGTTCTTATATGTGCATTGCACTTGAGCTTCCCAGGAAAAAAATTCTTGGACAATTGAAAATATTATTACTATTGATATATATATGTTTTACCCCTAGACAGGTACAACCTTTGTCATGAGTATTGCCTATGTAGAGAATTCCTTAGGAGTTCTGCGGTGCTATTTGAGGGACAGGGCATTGTATCTTTGTATTCCTATGTCCAATTGAGGGAAACAAAGCATTAGATCTCCTTTGTTATAAGAAATCAATGGAAGAATCTGGCTAAAACCCAGTCAGTTAGATTTTTGTTTTGTTTTCACACCAACAACTTCTAATTCAGTGAAGAAATCAATGTGTGTATTAATAATAAACTAGCTAATCTATGTAAAGCCTTTAGGATCATGACTGGCCCATAGCATTATGTGTTCATTGCTACTATTGTCGTTATGTATTGTTTTTATATTACCTCTACATTTTCCAAGAGTTGTGTCCAGTGGTTCTCAAACCCACTGCACAACAGACTGACCTGATACTCTTTTAAAAAGATTCAGTTGCCCACCTAGACCTGCCTGATCAGAACCTTCAGGGGTGGGTTCCAAGTCCATAACAAAACAGAGCTGTGTCTTTCTGGTGAAGGGATAAGCAGGACATTTAGAGAATCACTGTCTGGGGGTCCTCTCGTCCCTGGTGGAAGATGTACATGGATGGCAGTGTAAGAAGACAGCAAGATGAAGCACAGGAGCCAGCTCTGGGAGCTGAGACTAACAGCAAAGTACATAGGCACAATCAATAAATAAATGTATATAACAAATAAAATGTATTTTTTACAGTAAATACACATGGACGTGCATGCAACATACACAGACACACAAGTCATTGTGCCTGGTCCTCTATCTGTACAGAACATTTCGGCAGTATGGTGCCCTGTCTTTCTGTTTTGCCCATTGTTTAAATCAGATTTTACCTGGAGAGAATTAGCAAAGATGTTCGTGTGTGTGGATATGCATTTATTCCTGCCCACCTAGTGGCAGTCTTTGTGAAGCATTGGCCAGAGGCAGCTGAGCATTTACTTTAGACAAAATCCATACTTCTGAATGGGACCCCTACGATTCTGATGGATTACATTTAAAAATCCTGTTCAGATTTAGGTCTCATCTGCTAATGGGGTTCAGTTTTCACTCATCTACTGGTAAACCAAATAACCCTTAGTTGCGGCTGAACCAAGGGAGGGAAAACGAAGGAAATAAAAAAGCTTTTTATTTTATTTCCATGTAAGTGACTCAGAAGGCTCTCAATGGTTATTTTATTTGAGAATTAATAGCACCCTTTTATTTAACTAAAATGGCATTGGTTAGCATAATTAGCAGAATTTTATAATTATTGAATAATTAATAGAAGTCATACTTGCCCGCCCTGGGAGAAGGGGTGGGTGATACAAACTGCAGAATTGCAGAATGACCGAATTCACATCCACTAACGTTTTTATGTCATAAAAATGTAAATGCTTGATTCTAAAGAATATTTCCTTATGAAAAAAAATGATCTTCAAATTCTCTCCCTAGTGTTGGGACCGTGGAGAGTGATACCAGAGCTCTCCACTGGTAAAATAACCATAGCAAACACGTACTGTGTGCTGACTTGTGTGCTGACTGTGTGCTGACTGTGCAGGCACTGTGTAAGCACTTCACACCAACTCACTCATTTAATCCTCGCCACAGCCCTTTCAGAAGGTTCTGTTAGGATGAGGAAACTGAGGCACAGGAGACTGTCTTCCTAGTAAGGAGTGGAGCTCCTCCACCGCCTAACCACACTGCTGTACTGTTTTGGGAAACTCACCACAGGTGCCGGGCCCAAAGGACATCACGTGCTGGACTGGGCTGGCAGAGCTGCAGGTGTTTCAGACGTAAGCCGAAGGAACCCAAGGGGTGCCTACTCCTCCTTCTGCGGGCTGTCTCCCTGAAACCAGCAGTAACTCTCCTGGGGGGCTGTAGCACAGGCGAGGCTCAGAGAACTCTACTTCATTACTCAGGGTCTCAGGCCTCCCTTTTTTATTTAGTACGTATTACCTTTTGCTCTCTTTTGCCTCTTACGAAGTGGGGGAGAAAGCCACGGTGAGCAGGTGCCTCTACGTGGTTACGTGTGGGGCACTGTGTGACTCTCGCATCTGTTTCCCAGGCATAAACCAGGCTGCATGGTAAACACAGTCCAGGAAGGAAGGCAATGCCCCTTTTGTGCCTAGAAGAAAGGACAGGTTTTTGCTTTGGCACCAGAGAACTGTGCCCACTGGTTCTGGTGGTGGTTGTTTTCTCTCTCTCTCTCTTCTCCCTTTTTCTTTTTTCCTTTATCAAAAAGATAGAAATGCTGAGATCATCTCAGAGAAATCTAGAATAAATACCATGAGAAAATGGTCCCTCTGGAAGGCATCTTGTTCTCCTGCTGTTTGTAATTGTGAAGAGCTCAGCAACTGGGCAGCTGGATGGGTATAAATATAGCCCGCAGCCCTGACGCGCACTGAATCCTGCTTTCTTAGAAGCACAATGGGAACCCACAGAAGCCAGGGAAGGAGCAGTAAAGCCCAGTCAGTCAGTCAGCTTGACGCCCTCCCTCCCTCCCTCCCTCCCTCCTTCCCTCCTTCTCTCTTTTTCTCTGTCCATCCTGGACCTCAGTGTGGGTGTGAGGATAGAGGCAGCTCTGAGAGTGCACTTAAAATAGCTATTGGAACTGGACGCTGGCTAAGCTCAAAGGCAGGGAAGATGCTTCCTATAAAACCAGCCCCCGTCTGACCCCTTAAACCCAGGATTATTTTGACCATTCTGGTCTGGGGATCTGGGAACATGTTCTTTCTCAGCCCAGCTGCTTGAGTACAAGCGAGTTTTCGACTATGAGTTCCAGGCATTGGCGCCTCACTGCTGCCCCGGATTCAGATATCTTATTCTAACCAGACTCCGCTGTCTAAAGCCTGGGCATTAAATATAGCCTCCCCGTGCTAGCTGTGGAACTGGAGGAGAGATTCTCAGTGAGCAGAGAGGTCAGCTTGACTCAAGGCGCCTGACTCATACCTGTGCGTTCCATTGCACTGAAGTGTTTAGTCTCTTGAGGTTGCGTTAGTTTTATGCTGTACCATGGCCCGCTTTTTTATGGCTTTGCAGGATAAAACAGTTGTCTTAGATTTTTGGGCATCAATGTCATTAGGAGTCTGGATTTTGGCAGGAGAATGCCGTTATATTACTTGGTGGTTCCAGAAACAAATCGTGTCTAGTTATCTTTGCATGCAGACATCAGTGGTATTTGCTCCTGATGCAATACATGTATTTGTTATCCCTTCCCTGTTTGGCGGCAAATACTTCAAAGATAAAAAGCTATGTCCTCTACTTTCATGTTAACTGCTGACAAAACTTAATAAATCCTCATATACGTCTTAATGTGTTTTGTGACTATTTAATTGACCTAAACAATCTTTCTTTCATATCCGCAGCAGTCCTCTGGAATACGGCATAAATACTATGCTATTTGCCTGATGTTTCTCTATTTGGGGTTCTGTGTTCACTGGTAGTCTAAGAGTGATCAGTGTGTATATGTGTTTTTAATAGTTTCACTGGATATGAACTGCATCTATGCCTTTTTTTAAATTTGTAAGATTGCTTCCTTCAAATTGAACCTCAGAGTATAATATTCGTTTTAAAAAAAAAAAAGCAAAGCAGGAGCAGTTAAAGCAGAATAGATTTAAACTATAAATTTAAACATGGATAAATTGGAAAGGGCCCTAAAGTTGAAGAGGAGGGGCTCTGTCTGTCCACTGGTGGCTGGAGGGCCTTCCTCACAAAACATCCTGCCTCCAATTCCCTGTCCTTGGAACAAGAGGCCTCTTAGCAGGCTGCTCTGGCCTTGGTAATGACTCAGGGAGGAGGGGACCTCTCCAAAGAAAGCAGGCCACTGCGTGGAGCAACTCCAAGAGCCAGAGTGGCGGTCATCTTCAGTTGCAGTTAGGAGCTGTCCCAGATGATACAGAACTTTAAGGGTTGGTTTCCGAAGGTCCACTCGCTGAGTACAGGGCCCGGCACATGGTGAGGACTCAGTAAATGTTAGCTCAGATGTGAAGAGGCTCCCACCTGCACTGGTTAGTTCAACTTCAGAGCGCCCAGAAAAATGAAATGTATTTAATCAAAGTGACCGCAGCAAGTCCATTCCTTCAAAAGATGACCCTCTTTTGAGGTCTTTTGACCTCAGCCACATTCTTCAGGTTTTTCCCCTTGCCTCTGAACGAGGAATCCACCTTCCACAGGTAAGATGCAGACACCTCAGCCTCCAGTTCAGCTACTGTCCTATAAAGAAGGAAAATACCTTGTAAGTGAAAGTCACGTGGAAAGGACTAGTTAGTGATACATGCGAGACGAGAGGTCAGTTGGAGATTTAGGTCTTCTGCACAAGCCACAGGGGAGGGGAGAAAAAGCACGATGTACCAAATCATCCTGGCCAAGATTCACGTCCACCTGTTGGTGCCACATTCGTCTCAGCCCTGTTATGTGCCCGCCCTGCGCGGTTACCATTTTCTTTGGCCCTCACAACAGCCCGGGCAGTGTAACCCACAGCCTGCAGGTGAGCAAACAGACTCAGTGAGCGAGATGACTTGTCCAGGGTCATCAAGCTAGCAAATGGCAGAGTGAGGATTGGAGCCCAGACCTCCGGATTCCCAGCCCGATAAGGTAGGAATAAAGCAGTGGAAACAACTGCCAGCCCTCCCAGAGTGTCCACAAGTGTTAAAGGTGCCAACGGTCTTAGTGGCAGCACTGACTCTTAGGTCACTTACCACTGAAATCAGAGCTCTGGCTATGTCACGTCATGCCTGGAACCCATCACGGAGGCTGAGGCTGCACACCAACAGATTTTTCTCTGTGCAAACTTTCTTTTGCTCTTTCTTTCAAGAAATGGAATAACACTGAGGGATTGTTTCTTGAAGTAGGGCTTTATCTCCTTCTTTTTGAGGGGTATTCAGATGTCCTTTCTCTAATGAAAGATCCTTTCTCTCCTGTAAGAATCTAGAAATAGTTTGCTCATCCTCCACTATGATGTTCCTAGCAAATCCAAATCGTGCCATAAATAAAGATCAATTTTTGACAGGCCATTCATTCTTCCAAACACTTTATTTCTATTTGTACAAGGTGCCTAGCACTAGTCTGGGCACTGGGAACAGAGACGTGACATTCACAGTTCCAAAACTGCAGCTGTGCCTGCAGAGTCAGAGCAGTGAGGGAAGTTCAAGTGTCAGATAATGGGAGGAAGGCCAGGGCTGGCCGTCGTTGGGGAGTGTGGTAGGGAGGTGGGTGGTTGGTGGCTGGGAGCTGGGGTCTAACATTAACTTTGGAAACAAGAATTCAAGGAGCAGATAGCAGAACCCCAGCCATAGAAACTGGGATTCAATCATGGGACCTCTGTTATGGAGGACTGGAAGACAGAGCTGGCTGGGGAACTAAAATAAGGACCCCATTATAGCAAAGGCCTTTTCTAGGTTACAGAGCAAGGTCCAGTAAAGCCAGCAGCTGAGGTGATTCAGTACTGATTCCCTGAATGACTGGTCGAAAGCTTCCTCTTGATAAAGGGGGAGGAGGGAAGAGGGAGGAGGGGTCCAGCTGGAGTCTGGGTGGAGCTGAACTTATGGAGAGGGGGTTAAGTAAGCCCAGCTGGAAAGGTTATAGGGCCACAGGGGCAGACAGCCAAGCATCACACTACAGTTAAACCCAAGGAAAATAAGTAAGACTAATGTTATACACAAATCTCTCATGTGGGAGAAAATGGACATTCCAAGTCTGCATGATTTCAAGGAAGGGATTTTAGTTCAATGGTCTTGTAGACCAAGAAGATTGCTAGATTGCTTATGATACAAACTAGTTTTGTGTGGTCTACTTATTTTATAGTAGAAAAAGAGAGCATTTCTGTAGTTTTTATTATCGCACAAGGATAAGATTTCAGATTATCTTTCTAGCAAATACGTATCAACTATCTGTTTTGTGTCAGGCAGTCATTTGTTTTTGGATTCCAAAAACAAGTAAGGTCGTCCTTGCCCTCAAGAAACTTGTCCTCTCTCAGGGGGAGACTGAGAGCAAAACCACAACTTAGACCACAGGGTGACTGGGGATGCGTTTCATGTCATTGGCCTACAGAGAAGATGCAACTGACCCAGGAAAGGGGGAAGTGTTGCAGCTGGGGCCTGAGAAAGTGAGAGACAGTGGGAGGCAAACCGAAGTGCAGTGCGTGCTGGGTTCCAGAAACCAGCCGACGCTGGTGACTGGAGCGAAGGGGAGTGGTGAGAATCACGAAACTGGAAAGGTAGTGCAAAGGCCGGCCGTGCTCAGCTGACAAAGTAAAATCTCCCTCTAAACCCTCAGGCAGAGGCTGTTGAAGGATTTTAGAGAGGGCCCTGACAAGCTCCCTCTTTGCGTTCAGGAAGAATACTTCGGGACCTCTGTGAAGGATGGACTGTGAGAGGGATGGAGTCAGTGGGGCGAGCTGGGAGGGAGAATGGTGTTGCCAAAGCTCAGGTGCCCGCGCTTGTCTCACCCCGCTGCTGGAGCTCCCGAGAGTGTAGGCTCAACTGCGGGCCAGCCGCAC
This sequence comes from Tonatia bakeri, assembly GCA_004024845.1. Classification (NCBI taxonomy): domain Eukaryota; kingdom Metazoa; phylum Chordata; class Mammalia; order Chiroptera; family Phyllostomidae; genus Tonatia; species Tonatia bakeri. The sequence goes on along the minus strand of PVIA01002289.1, from coordinate 124,127 downwards.
GGGTGTGGGTGTGACATGCTGGCTTGGGAGCCTCCAGGAAAGGGGACCCTGGTGCCCAGAGGTGGGCGCGATGGAAATGACTCTGTAAATAAGGAAACGAACTCTGTTAGGTGCATAATACATAAGGGAATCGCAGAAAGGTTTAAAATGTAAATCACTTCGTAACCATGCTGTTTGTAAGTACCCAGCTTTTACAACAGTACAATGTATACATTGCTTTGAAGTTGCCACCTTTCCTAAAGCCTGCCTTTTTTTAAACTTTCAGTTAAAAAAAAAAATTAAATGTTGCCTGACTGTGAGTAGTATTTACATTCTCTCACAGTTCAGCTCTCTCAGGCCCATTTTGCTAGTGTTTGTTTTCCTTCAAGGTAGGAATTAATTTAGCCACACGTTCTTCTCTTGACAATAACTGCATTTTTTCCCCCCTGAGGTAGCTTTCCCTCCAACCGTTTCTTGTTGTTCTTACCCAAGACCCAGTATCTGCCAAAACAAATGTATGTGAGTGATAAAGGCTGGGAGGAATGTCTGTTGGACCACAGGAAATTTCCTGTTCAGGAAGAGATCTTAGGAACTTCCTGCGGAGGAGTGCATTGTGGGACTGTTGGCTGCAGGCCCTTGACCACAGCTGCAATTAACTAAAGGCAAGGGGGGAAGGGAGAGGAAGAAGAGGAGACAGCTACCCACAGCCATTTTTGTCCGTGTAGCCTGAGGACAGAGAATGGGCTAATACGGGTTCAGAATTTTTTAAGAGCACTTAAATGTCTAGTGTGTGTAACAAATCTGCTTTATTGCCACTCATCTTTCACAGCATCCCGGATGCTACCTTAGGCTTCCTAAACACAAGCACATGGTCCCATTCTCCACGTGTGTCCTCCTGTCCCCCCAGTGGCTGGTAAACCTGCAGGAAGTGCCCCGCGCTCTTGAGCCCCGCCAGCCTGTTGGAATCTCCTGATTAGCCTCAGAACCACTCGTGGCTCCCAGTGCCCAGGCCTTGGAGTTGGCGGTCTTTTTCCATCCTGAGTGAGGTATGGGAGAGAGAAGAAGAGAAACCGTAGCTCCATGGCTCACCTCTGTTTGACTCAGAAAACATTGAAGAAATGTTACTGAATTACAATGATAGACTAGATGAACAAATCCAACGTGTGAGCATAATCAGAACCAAAAGGAGAACCCTGCTTTCCTGTTCTGCATTGCCATTCGGGTAGGAAGGCCTGAGTAATGCCTCATAGCCTGATTTCTCGGCGCCCCTGGGTGGGGTGCACGGCGGACCTGGGTGCTGCCCCACATGGAGGTGTCCGTGGCGCTGCGCTGGGAGGTGAAATGGCAGGACTTGGAGCTTCAAAGCTCAGACTGACGACAGCAGTGTGACTGGCTGTGCCACCCCCAGCTGTGTGAAGGGCAGTCACTTTCTCTCTCCACATTTCAGATTCTTTGTCTAACCTGAGGAATAAAAAAATTTTCCCTTTTCAGGATTGGCGTGAGGATTAAATCAGATAATGTATAGGAAAGTGCCTAACCCAAGGTAAATGCTAAGAGTTTTAGAGATATTTTCCCTAGAGTCTGTCATTACAAATTGGAAATTGCTTGAGTGTGGTTCAAGCTGGAGTCAGTGGAAAGGCTCTGAGGGGCCTTTCACCCTCAGCTTCTGGGATTTGTGTTGAAGGAAGTTTTCCCAGAGCATCTACTTTTCATCCCAGCTCCACTCATTTCTGTACGGCCTCCACTCACCACTTTATGGTGTCCGTCTGTGAAGAGCAGGGCCTGTGTTTGAGTTTCAGAATCAAAGTTGCACCTTGGTGGCAGATTATGTCACAGTCCAGTCGGGGTGGAGGAGAGGAGTGACTATCTAAGGACCAAAAAGTAGCCCACACCATCTCTGGATCACGCAGAAATATCCTTCCATCCATGCATCTGCCACCTCACTGCCCATCCCTCTCATTCTGCCCAAACACGCACGGCCCCGTTCATGCACAGGGCTGATCGCTAAACGTGAATTTACATGGTATTATACTTACCTGTGTGTCTACATCATACACTGGAGAGTGACTCCTTGAGGAGAGAGGCCACGTCTGCCACACGGTGTGTGCTTAGTGAAGGCTGAGTTGAATCCACTTGGTTTTAGGGGGAGAGTTTCCAGGAGGCCGTATTGTGTTGTGTGCTACCATACTAGCCAAGCTGAGCGTCTTTTATCATCATTAAAAGTGTGTGTGTGTCCACACTGCTGACTCTGCCTGGTCAGGCAGCCTGCATGTGCCATTATCACGTTGTTGAGTTTCCATCGCCCCCATGTCTTCAGAAATTGTTTTCTTTTTCTTTTTCTTTCTTTTTTTTCAGTTTGGCTCTTTCATACTCTGTAAGTTTGAAATACAGGTTTATTTTTGCAACAGGGCTGTGGGGGAAAAAAAGGCAGTGCTATTGCTCCTTGATAGAGTGAGTCCCCAGAATATTTTCCAAAAATGAGATTCAAATTTAAAATGTTTTTCAAGAGTATGGGCCCAGGTGTTCTCCAGAAAGAATTAAAAAGCAAGGGTATTTTAGAGCAAACATTGAGTGTTTAGTCTACCCCTCAAGTAGTACAGTTAATTACGTCATGGTTTTACAAAGAAAAGTCAGAAAAACGGAGCCATATTCATTGAAAAGTCATCCTCGCTCATCCCATTCGACCTTGTTTTATATCATTCTGAGGACACTCCACACATCAGAATGGCACATATGCAAACAGAGAAACATAAGTTAACCAAAAGAGAACAAAACAGACCTCTTCACTGACCTTTCTTTTTAAAACTCTGACCTTGGCCTTCAGGAAAAAAGGGAAGAAAATTTTTTAAGGTACCTGATTTAATTCAAGAGACAGCTCTCCGGTTATGGCTCAGAGCAGTTAGGCCCGTCTCCTACATTTTGAAAATGCTTCTTACAGTTGGGAAAATAAAAGCTTGTTTAATGAATCTTGATGTAACCAAAAAAATTTAGGTAATGACAATGCCTCATTTCCACAGCTGGTGCCCTGTTTCATTCCGATCGCCCGACAAAGACTGGGAAATAGCCCGGCCCTGCCAGGGACAGACCTCACTCTCCTGTGTACAACACGCCGTCATCCAGGCATTTGCTGTAGTGAGAATGTGGTTTTGGTTAGGCTAGTACTATCTTATAGTTATGATACCTTACAGTTTCCTAGCATCTGCCTATGCGTGTGCCTCTCACTTAATCATCACTATGCCCCTAGCTGTACAAATGGGAAAACAGACTCAGAGAGGTTAAGGGTGAGGGCCTCCCAGCAGAACCTGCACTCGCATTAGCTCTTCATTCTCCAAGTTCAGTTTGGCCTGGGGTGAGGGAGCTGGCCAGGAGGTGAAAGCCCACATGTGCCAGTTAGTAAGCAATTTTCTGACAAATCCAAGGCTGAGGGAAGTAAAATAACTTCTTTGTTCCCCTCCATTTCTTCCCATGTTGTTCACCCCTCAACCCCCTGCCAACTTCCACCCTTATTCACACCCACCCCCGTCTGCCCACACTGCCTCAGCCGCCTCTGCAGTTTCTGTAGGGGGCTGAGGAACTCTTTGTTTGTGCAGTTAAGAGCTTCCTCACAGGAAATTTCCTGTGATGGAAACTCTGGGGAAACTTCCTGTTGGTTAGGACACTGCAGGGGGCTGATAACATGAACCACTTCCATCTCCACACCTCAGCTGCCAGGGAGGGTGGAATGGCTTTGCTGGCTTTCTCAAAGTCGGAGGACAGGCAAGTGCAAGTGCACAGGAGCAGGAGTCTCACATGGGTGGCATTGTCCAGAAGCTGAAAGCTGCAGCTGTGATCAGCAAGTTTGTGTCGAAGAGCAGCCCTCATGGTGAAAAGGACTGCCTCGGTGTCGAATGAGGCTCGTTCCTGCCAGAACGTTTTTTTGTTTGTTTGTTTGTTTGTTTGTTTGTTTGTTTTGTCTGGAAGCACTGAGGGCTCTGGAAACTGTCTCAAGGGTCTGAATCTGATTCTGTTTTATCATTTTAAAACACATTCCTATTATTCTTCAATATTATGGGTTTATGTGTACTACAAACATTTATTTTCAGCTGCCACTTACAGACTGGGAATTTTAATTAGCCCTTGTCATTGGCAGACATGGTTGACAGTACGCGAAGTGGCTTACTTAACACCAAGTGTAAATCATCTCGAGTGTAGACCGCAGGACGACCAGTTTTGGGCCATAGCACAAGATTCTTCAGTCGGCTTTACATTCGCTTGACCTGCTCTGGGTCTCTAGTGGGTCATTTTGTTTGCTAGCATTTGGGCACAGTCATTGGGCTAAATCACCCTTTGGGGTTGAACTTAGCTTTGAGTATCTACAGTATTGGGAATTCTATCGGGTTCCCTTAGCAGCCCTCAGCCCAGCTCACAGTTTAAAAGTTTGGTCTCCTAGTTAGCCCGGAATTTCCCCTGGTGACCGATAGACCCATCACTGCTCGCCCTGCCCTTGTCATATAATAAAAATAACTGGCCCCCTCTTTTTCCTATTTCCATATGGCTCGACAGTTACTTGAATGACGTTTCCTAATTACTTGATTTGCCCCAACCCACGTCCATTTCTCTACAAGTTTCTCAATGGATATTATTTTCCTGGTTTAAAGATTAATGTGGCCTCCCCCCTCCCCCAGAATGCACTAGACTTAATGGAAGCTTTTACTTCCCACCTCCCCAAACATCTGCTACAGGCTGGTGTTCTTTCTTTCTTTGTTTATGGGAAATGATCATACCAGCATCTGAAAAAGAATTATTGGCCTGGATATATTTTCAGGTGGGGTTTTGTGGTTCTATTCTTGGCCCACATTGCAAATTAGGGAAACATGTAAAAAATTACAATTACCCAGGAAGAAAGTTGCTGGCTGATAAGTCTTGTTAGACTCCTGGAGGACAGAGACTGTTGTTCATCTTTGTAAATATGAGATTTTATAAATTATTGGCATGTAGTGTCACTACGTGTTTGTTGAATGAATGAATCCTAAAAGTCACAAGGAAACATGTTCTTGGACATAGTTTCTTTCAAGGATGTATGAAAGTTGTGAATTTTTTCAACTTATTGTATATTGAGTATTGATCTTCGAAATAGTGAATTATCAATGATGAGTTCATTTTGTAAAAATGCTTTGGGGTAAACTTAAATATGGAAATGAAAACAGTGATTTAGTTTAGGGCATTCAGAAGAAGCATAGGGTTTGTTTAAATGTTTTGCAATATGATTTACTTTTGGTTTTATGTTTGACTTTATATTCTACAGTAGAACAGGATTAACTGCAGTACGTTGTAGAGAGATACTGTCATCATAGGTACTAAGTAGCATCATTTGTCTGTGTAAGAATAACTGCCATTTTAATGCATTCCTAAATTAGGTCACAGTGATGTCATAATATCTATAGAATGAACCAAGTGATATTTTTATTACTGTTATGTCATGGTCTTCACCAAAATTGTACTATAGTTTGTAGGACTCTGGTACATATTCTTATCTTTTTAGGAAATCTAGTTAGTGTATTAGAATCACCACAGGCTTTGATTTCTCAGAACTAATTTTCAGTTCTAGTTTTGTTTTATTTATTCTTTCAACAGTTATTTTATTGGGTGACTGCTGTATACTGTGAGGTGTGAGGTGTGTATTAGTGACCAGGCAGATATGGCCCCTGCCTTGGCCCTTGCCTTCCTGTTGCTTACAGTGTAGTAGGGGAGATGGACGCTTACCGAGGAATTAATCCACCCTAGATAAATAGGTCATTTCCCACACAGAAATCAGGGTGATCTCTTGTGAAATGTGAGTGAGGTCCTGTCATTTACTGCTGCAGAACCTCCACTGGCTCCCAGTTACATGTGGAAGCATTCTGAGCTCGCAGTGTGAGCTGCCAGGCCTTGTAAACGCTGTAAACTCTCAACCTCATCATCTATCACCTTCTGTTGCGCTCATTCCTCTTTTGCCATATCGCTCTTATTGCTAGACTTAGAACAGTGCAACTACACTGCTGCCTCAGGGCCTTTGCACCTGCTGTCATTCTGCCGGTAAAGCTGTTCCTGTAGATTTCCCCGTGGCCCCGACTCTCCCCTTATCCCGGCATCTTCTCAAGTGTCACCTCCTTCACTCCCCATCCCCTTTACCCTGCACGCTTTTCTTCATAGCACTTTTTACCACGTGATTTGTAATTTTGTAATTGGGTGGTGACCCTTAGGTGTCTATTAAAAATGGCAATTGGTAGTTCTGTGTGCACAGGTGGGGCTTTATGCCTGGTGGGTCCAACTGTGGTGATTCAGTTGGGCATCTGACTGTTTCATGAAAGGCTCCAAAAGTCTCCTGGGCAAGTGATTGTGCCCCAAAAGAAATCCTGCAGTCTCCTCCTTGTAAGGAGCCAAGCCAGGAATGGGCTTGAGCTCTATACCATTCACAAGGCAGGTTTCCACTGAATTCCCCTGTGTGCTTTTCATCCTTGCTCCTTCCTGGACCAGCTGCTCTCTGACTCAACCTGATCAAGCAAGCAGGTGTTCTGTTGTCTACCAGGAGGAGCAGTCTCTGGGCTGAGGGAAGCTGGAATACAGACATGCCACAGGTCCTTTTATTGGTAGCCCCCTCTGCTCCCCCTGCTGCCTTCAGAGATAGCTTGGTACCTTTAGTTTACAAGGTTTTTTGAGGTCCCATCAGGTACACCAGCTTGTTTCTCATTGGTGTTCCCCCTGCAGGCAGGCCGGGGTCAGCTGTTCTACTCTGCTAAGTCAGATACCTGTCTGCTTTCTATCCTCCATAATTTTGTCTACCCCTCTCAGCTGCTGTTGTTTTTTCTCTCATTCACTCTCTTTGAGGGTTTGTACCTTCTCTGCTGTGGTGTAGTGGGTGCTCAGACAGGAGCAGGAATAGGCCCAGATAGGACCTGTCTATTTAGTTACACTTGTGGGTAAGTGAATTGATGTGGTGCTGCATGATGCTTTGAAAGCATAAATTATGGGAATGTGGCCTAGTTAGTCTATGGCATACATTTAAGAGGACACTTAAAAACTTAGCAGGAGTTAATCGAGTGAAGAGGAGGTGGGATTATTTCTGGGAAGGGAAATAAAATGTGTGGAAGCCCTGAGAATAGAAGAGGACTTGGCCTTCAAGGAATGGAAAGGCCAGCCAGATGAAATACGGTGAATTTGCTGCAGGAAACCGGAGGGACACATTCCGGGACGGCAGGGGGTGAAGATGGCGAGGTAGAGAAAGGCAGTGTCACATGTGGGATTTGGGTCTTTATTCTGAGGACAGTGAGCAGCCATGACGATGCTGAGTAACTTCGGGCCTCGTAAAATCTGGCTCTTCTTTTGTAAACCAAGCACAGTAATCTCTGCCGCATGGAGTTGTCAGCATTAAACGACATCATGTACATATTATATGGAGGTTTTACATGGTCACACTTGTTTGCTGAATTTGACCTTTGGGGATAATGACAAGTTAGTGTTGCCCCTCAGAACAATATAATCAAAACATCCAATCGAGGGATCTTTGAAGTCAAGTTAAAGTGAAAGATGGAAAGTAAGAAACAGTTTAGAGGCGTGGTTCTGGGAACCAAATGTCTGACAAAAGGGAAGTTTCAATTATCTACACCCTGGACTAGTGGTGTAGGGGAGAAAGGAAAAGAGTTTGATAGTATTCTAGCTGCACTGCAGAACGAATACTGCATGAAAATTAAGAAGCTTACCAACTGGTGTAGGGAACTACAGAGGAAGCAGGCACCAAAGAAAGATGCACGTAATTCTGCACACCTGTGTCCCGGGCGATGCAAGTTGATAATGAAGCAGTCGTCTTAGGTTTTCATGTAAAAAAGTTTCCCAGCGTGTGCTTGGCAGTGTGCTAAACGCTGTGGACAATAGACAAGGAAATATCAAAGAGCAGGCTCTTGTCCTCAAGGAGCATTTAAGCTTTAATGTATTTTTTGTTTGAATTGTGATATATTTGTTATTTTAAAGAATTGGCCAGAGCATCGCACCTTCACAGCAGGGCGAAGGGGAGAAACGGGCCGTTCCAGGGCTCTGAGGTTTGCGGCACACGCACGCGGCGTTCGCCTGCCTGCTGCCAGCCAGTCCTGGGGAGGCTGAGGAGCTCAACTCCGAGAGCTTGCCCTTGGAGCCCGGGAGTTAGCCTTCACCCACGACCTGACGTTTCTGAACATGCTGAACATTTCTTAAAGGAAAACTGACTTCTAACGGCCACTTCCTGATGTCCCACCACCAATCAAGTCAGTAAATAGAATTGTCACATTGACCAATGTTCTTGGGTTTCTAGAATCCACTCTGGGTTTTAAAGATGCAGGCAGACTCTGAGGTTCACCCATTTCAGATTACCAGGTAAGTTTAGGCTGTAAAGTTAGCCATAAAGAGGCAGCGTGATTCACAAGCGATTGATGTAATTGTATTGCTTTTTATAGCTCAGTAAAAATTACTTGGCAGTTGTAAATTGTAGTAGAAGCAGGCATCTAGTTCATTTTGATCTTAGAGATTTCAAAGGGAATAAATGCACACTAGAGGGTAGGTGGGTTTTAATAGCATATTTCAAACATCACTTTTTATTAAGCACTTGCAGAAATGTGCAGTGGTAGAGAAAATTGGCAGAGTGAGGAGACGTACAGACAGACGCTCTTGGGCTTTCAGTGAACATGTGCATGGTCGGGCTCCTGGTCAGGCGTCAGCGGCTCTGGGCAGGGACCTCTGCGTTTGCAGGGTTCATCAGGCACGAGCAGGTGAGGCCCAAGGCTGTTCGTTGACAGCTGTGCCGTGAAACCTCAGAAATGAGCGTTTTTGCCCTTTCTGGGCCTGCCGAAAGGTAGACAACAGGAAAAGGATAGTCCCATAGTAAAATAATATGTAAAGGCTAACCAAATAACCCACTTTAGGTCTTGCCCACTGGCAGGCAGGAACACACCCTATTTAAAGGAAGAGTGCTTCACATAAGTCTGTCTATGTAAACTCACCACCTTCCCGACAAACCAGAGGCACCTGTCTCGAGGTGTCTTCATTCCTAGAGCGAGGCATGTTTGATGGGACTAAGGTTTTCTTTCTTTTTTGGAAAAACAATTCTAAGGGGTTTCAAATTACCTTTTCACTTGCCCCAAGAACTTCTGCAAAAATAGGAATTACTTTTTGAACTTGAGAAGCCTGTATTTAACCCACATTTTTCGTGCCTTAGCACATCCTTCTAAAGGGGCAGCAGCACCTATTTTTCTCTGTGATGCCCTGCAGCTTGCTTCCCCCATGACCGCCAGCAGTATGCTCACTCATGAATCAGTGACACGATCGTGAGAGAGAAGCATACACTTCGCTTGAAAAAGAATGCCTATAAAGCATTCTAGAATTTTCAGTAGAACTTTTTTTTGTCAGTAATTAATTGTTCTCAAACATTTGATAACAAGGATGATGTACATAGTTCAGTCCAAAATCTCAGCTGTTTGACAGATGCAAGGGGATGGAATTGGGCCCCACAAACTGTTGTGTCCATACGAGTAACTTCAGCTTTAACGTGAATTTTATATTTTTCTGCACAATTCCAGCCTCACCACTGCCACCCATCCACTACCTGTTTCCCCCATAGGGTACAATAAGAAGAAGAAAGTAGCTGATAGGTATACAAGAAAGCTACGTGGAAGAGGATTACAGAGGCAGCGATGTGCTAACAGAAAATAGCGGAAGTGAGTAGGGTCCCCAGGCAAAGTAAGGGAGTGCTCGTTGGAAGAGGAAGGATGAGTTGAGAAATGTGACTTCGGGGAAGTCACCGGTAGCTGGAGGACCTACTTAAACATGATAGGAAGTTCGGGAAAGAAGAGCCATAGGTAAAGGGGTGCTGGAATATGTCACGGTCGAGGAGGAAGGAAAGGGTGTGGGGGAAGTACTGTAGAAGGAGAAGGAAAGACACAAAATGAATGTAGGAAAGAAATGGGAGAGACGTGAAGGAAAAAGGAGTAGAGAAGCTGTAAGAAGGGAGGAATGAAGATAAACAAGTAAAGTGGGAATTAAGTTTCAGATTCATTCGGCCAGAGCTATAGAAAAAGCATGTAATCGACAATTGATTTTCTGTTTTAATGAAGAGGACAATGATGGATGACCCAAGAGAATGGATCATTTTCAAACCATTTGTATGTTTTGACTTAGGATATGTTTTTATAATTATATTGAACTATATATTTGTCTTTGTGTGTGTGTTGTTTTATTTTTATAAAATATTTAATGAAACAGGGAAGCCACAGAATACTTAGCTGATTGAGTAGAACCAGCTCTTTACCCCTCATGTAGTCCCTTTCTCTGTCCTTCTTTGAGCTGGGAGGGATCAATATGCTCAGTCTGTGATAAAGCCGTATCTCCCACCCACCTTTTGTAAAACCCTAATCTCGGCGATTGCTTAGAAACTGGGGAGGGAGTAGAGCATTTGCTTACAGCCTTCTGTGAGCTGACGCTGAGCATAGGAAGGAAACTCCAACTCCCTTTTCTCCTGATTCTCTCTGGACAGGGTGTTCCAGAGCCAGAATTCACAGGGGGGGCTGAAAGTTATTCCATAGCACCACACCTCAAGTTGAAAATTCTTGAATGTAAATCCATGAAAACCCAACTGTTCCTTGCCTCGGAAGGAGTACAGAAGACCAATGATTTAAATGAGTGTTTCTCTGAGACCTAGAACAGGCAGGGCATGGCCTAAGTATGGAAGGCGCTGGTCTCGTATGTGTGTCTTTGTCTGTCCCTCGGCTGTGTGGCTCAGAGCCAAGCATCTGTGTGCCCGATGCACAGTTTGAAATGTCACCACGGGGGAAAGTGCAAGCATGAATTAGTGGGAGAGAAGGCACACTAAAACAGCAATACCTGTTGTGTGTTGAGATTTCAGTTGGCAAGATCCAATCTGAAACCTTTGTGAGTATGATGACAATGAACAATATCCACGTGTCAGAATTTTTTGTCTATTTCTGATTAAGATTGACCTGGAAAGCTGAGCTGAGTTCATCTTTAGTAATAACCTCCTGGAAGATTTGAAATTATTGTTTACTCTTTTCTCTGCTGCTGCTTTTACAGATTTACAGTAAGACTCCTGGGGTGAGGCAGACACTCCAGATCACCTGGTCCACCCCCGCCTGTGCTGGCATTCCACCTGTGGCTTCACTGAGAGCTGGCCGGCCGCTTTCTGCTTAGACACTTTGTGGGTGGGACCTACTGTTTCCTAGGCAGTCGTGCCATTTTTAAACAGCACCAGTTGTCAGAAAGTTCTTTAAATACTTAGATGCACACGTGTTAAAACAAAGCTTCGGCCGCTTTCGTGGCAGCGGCCCCATAACTCGTCCATCCTCCGTGATTTCCTCTCCATCTCTGATCACTGCCCCGATGTTGTTTGCCGCAGGATCTCAGTCTCAGCCACGCTTTCTGCCTTTGCCTCATGCTCTAGTGGTTGGTATCTAGAATACGGCACTTATTTAGAATCTAACTGAAAATGAGAAATCCTCTTGCTTCCATAAATATAAAGCTTGTCATCAGTAGGCGAAGAAAGGTGGGAATAGCAAAGGCTGGCCTTACTTCCAAGGAGCAGCGTCTTTTGGAACATTCTACGATGACCCTGCCAGTGGAGTTGTCTGCTTATCTGTGTGGTATAGATTTTCCAGAAAGGACCCGCTGCCTTCAGAATACTTCTTGGCCCTTACTTTGGTGCCTGGGTTTCTACCCTTAGCAGTTTACTGCTTGGGCATGGATTTTGGTTCTAAAACAGAGACACGCGTGCACGCACATACACACAGAGAGACCTCTGTGGACGTTTTACTTGAGCGTTCATCATTTTTAGACCCTTTCCTGGAAGCACGTTTTCACGGCGTGGGGGGAGGGGAAGAGACACAGATGCGTACATCACTGGGGCACAGGTTTCAGGGGAAGGGCGGTTAGGGGGGAAAGAAAAAAGGAAGGTGACATTCCTGAGTGCCTGCTGAGGATCCAGTACTTTCATACATTTAATTGTCACAGCTGTGAGTTGAGATCGACTTTTTATAAATGCGTCAGTGAAGACAGGAGACTAAGTGTCCTATCTTAAGGGGTCCTAACATTAGCCAGGGACAGGGCTGGGATCTAAACCAGAGCTGCCTACTCCAAAGCCTGGTCTCACTCATTATTTCGTGATGCCGCTGTGGAAGGGAAAAGAAAAAGAACTGGAAAGCTAAGAGGGAATTTGCCTACTTCGGAATTTTGCATACGGAACCCTGTCTGGAAGCGCCGCCTTGAAATCACGGGCATGTGGCAAAAAAAAAATGCCCTGGTATTAACTACATTTGAGCCTTGGCTTAATCTCACATTTAATGTATGCTGTAAAATATTTAACACACACACATACACATACACAATATTTAACACTGTAAAATATTTTGCTTGCAATGAAGTATTTGTTTATAAGAAAGCGCTCTCCACTTGGTCAGAATACTTTTCATTATTTTCTTATTTATCACTGTGACTGTTTCCCCTTTCTGGAAAAATAGACTGAATTCACATTCACATTCACAGTCTTCCACAAACCTCGCATTATTAGCAGAAGGCTGGTGAGGACCAGCTCTGAGGGCCCTTCCACCTCGCAGCATTTTGACTGTAGGCTGCTACACTAGATCCATTTTCTGCACGGGTCTCCGTAGGGAATGACCCGGGACTCATTCTGAGTCCTGCTCCCTCCCACCCCCCTTAGTCACAGCAGCCAGTGCAGCGAAGCAATGCACTTAATGCTCATCCAGGGTCACTTCCTGCCTCTTGCTTTGGCACTTCTGGAAGAACATTGAGGGCACATGGTGTTCTGGTGAATTTCCCTGTTTTCCTGAAACAGGCCGCCCTCAAGTAGACTTCAGGAGAGGATCTCGTGGGAGGCCGGTCTCTTCTCCCCCACTCAGTATTCTTTCACAGCAACCACAAAACCCCGCTTTCTGTGTTAAGTACACATTCCTAGGACTAACAAAAGGCTTCTGTGAGTCTAAATGCAGCAGGGGAGGGTACAACGTGAGGGACAGAAGATTTAAAGGGTTTCATTTCTTCCTTGCTGGGGACTGTATTGTGTTTGAATGCAGTTTGGAATCTGCTTCCCCACCACAAGGGGAAACAGAAATGTGCCCTAAAGTTGCACAGGGACCCTGATGGGTCTTTATCCTCATAGCTTAGTGATTTCCTGCCACCAGCAAACTGCAGGGCTCCCAACATTCTGGAGGCCCCAGGAAGCCCCAGCCAGTGGGGACTGGGCTCCGAGTTCACCAGTGTGACCGGCTGCCCTTTGCTGAGTTGGCTCCTCAGCCAGAACCCACGGCCCCAGCTAACGTGCCCTCCTGGGGACGTTGGGTTCATTGTTTTAGGAGTAAAGGAAGTCAGAATTTTGCATCCTTCCCGATTGGGGAGGATTGAATTGTAAAGAGAAAGTAAGCATTGAACATAATCTCCCCTCCCCTTGGCAGGGTAGTCCAGCCCCGAGGGCACACCATCCTGCTGTCCTGCATTTGATGGAGACCTGCCTCCCGCCTGCCAGTGCCAGCCGCTGGAAACTGAGGGCTGGCTGTGCTGCCAAGCTCTTGCTTTTTTAGTAGCAGAGTTAATGTGGCCATGACTCAGAATTAGGGGACCCCAGATGCTAAGGAAGTGAACTAACTTCTTTTCGGTTCACAGTGGACTCATAGTCGACAAAAGAGGTTTCCCATTCTAATGAAATAGCGCAGAAACTCTGTCCTTGGTGACTAAGGGGCGTGTGGTGTGCCTCTCCCTCTCTCCCTCTCTCCCTCTCTCCCTCTCTCCCTCTCTCCATTGCCCCCGCTCCCTCTCTCCTTCATTGTCTCTTTCTTTCTTTCTGCAAGTCAGAGCTGAGAACTGTAATGCTAGCCCTCATTCCTTTAATCAAAGGGTCCTCCTGAACATGACCTTGAAAAGATTTCTTCTTACGATATGGGCCCATCCAGAATTGCATGTTTTAGGAAAGGCTGGAGAAACCTTTCACTCCATTTAAGGAGAGCCTGTGTGGCCAGTGGTCAGTGCCTCGGACGCAGGATTCACAACAGTGGTGCAAAGAAATACACCTGCAAAATAAAAACTTAGCGAAGAACAACTACAATTATATAGCATTTTTCTTCCAGAGAGTACAAAGTACTTCCTTGTAAATCCTGCCCTATTCTCACAGAGCATGAATTATTTCCTAGAAATGATTTAGGCTCTTGGAAAATGCATTGATTCTTTTAACCATCATGATCCCAGTTACAGTAAAACCCCTATTATCTGATTTTCTGTGAATTTGTAAAGCTATTATTAACTGGCACATTCTATATTTCACCAGTACAATGACAGCTTCTGTTTATAATGGTGACCTCAGACTTCTGTAGGGTCCTGAATTACCCACTCAGGAATCAAAGACAGATTAAACTGTATTCAATAGAGTTTTTAAATGCTGTGTCTACTTTATTGTATTCAAATCTTTTTTTACAGAAGTCCAAGTGTATGTCCACCATGATTTTCCAGGGTAGTACCAATTTAAAATACTTTTTTCTTTTCTTAATATTGTCAATCAAACCTTATAAAAAATAATTTCAATATTTAAGTCCAAACAGCAGATGATTAAGTCTCAAACCTGACAGGGAAACAGTTTCTTTTTTGGAGCTGGTGTGGCAGATAGAAAATATCCTAAATAGGATCACCAAAGTGTGGGACAGATCACTGCAAACATTCCCACTGTTAAGCTCTCAGATCTTAGCCCAACTCTACATGCCAGGGTTTGACACCGTCATTCAGAGACACACAGTGGTTTAGCATTCACATGATGTAGCTCAGATCGATGGCCCTCCTTTTTAAGCTCTGCAGCTCTCTCTCCAGCTTTGTGAGATGTGCTTTGTATCATTTTCCTTGAAGGAAACCTTATATAGAAAACCAAATACAATACACAATGAGGAGACTTCAACCAAGAAATTAGAATTCTACAAGCGTCCTGGAAAGGGGTTAAGACAAAATGCACCCAAGGGAAGAGATGCAGGCAGAATGCCCCCGCCCCCACTGCCCCTGCCTTGCATCCAGCTCTTCCCTGAGAAGTGCAATGTGAACTGCCTTCCAGGGCAGCCGGGGTCCAGAGGCAGGGACCTTGGCTCTGTTACTGCACATTAAGCTCAGAAAGCCAAGAGCTGGAGCCCAAAAAGAGCTAAAGGAGAAGGAGACAGGACCTGAAACCACAGAAAAGGGTGTGCCCTGCTCTTCTGTGGTTAATCACACACCTAGCCAGAGAAGTCAGAACTTCTGCAAACAGGACATCTACTTACCAGTTAATGATGGCTTGTGAGAATATTGAAGACCCTTCCTGTCCATTGCCTCATTTGATTTCACAACAGCCCTGCAAGATGAGTATGATCAAAGTAGTTACTCCCACCTTACAGATGAAAAAAGACTCAAAGACAGAGGTGTCTTAGCTAAGTCCTCTCCAGACAAGGCAGCGAGAAAGCCAGGGCCAAAATACAAGGTTTCTTGTTCTTTATCCATGAGTCCCTGATAGAATAGGGTCACCCTTTAAGGCGACTGACCCCCCACCCAAGGCCCTGTTGTAAAGAGGTGAATGACTATGGAAAGGACCTTATAGGACACTGACCCACAAAGCTTAACTCAGCTTTCAGAGTTCAGTATATTAAATGAATCCCAGACAGAGAGCTGAAGAGCCTTAGTTCTAACCCTGGCCCTGCCTCTAACTAGCTGAGCAACTTGAAACAAGCCAGTTAGCCGCCTTCCCCTCTGGTTGCTCAGGTAGGAATAAGAATAGTAAGGTCTGTGCCATTGACCCACCTGGCTGTTGTGAAGGCCAAGTGAGATGAGGTGTTTGAAAGCCCTGTGTTGCTACATACAGGATCCCATCTCCATTTCCCATGACTTGGCCCAGAGGAGAAGGACGGCCAGGTGAAGGGCTTGATAGGCGTGATGACTTAGGTTTGGGGATATTTGCGGACAGGACATGGCAAATAAACTCATTTGACTGGGAGCAGAGACTAGCATGCTAGGGATAGTAGAAACACCTGAAACTGCAATCATTGTGGAGTCTGAAGCACAAAACTGATGCAAAGGACAGTTCCATGACACTTTCTGCCTTTTCTTCTTTTTTTTTTCTCGCCTATTTACCACCTCTGAGGATAACATTCCCCGTCGTTCTGGAGTTGTAGATTAAAAGACTTCGCAGACTTCACAGACAAGGTGATGCTTGAGGAATAGTAGTATATTTTGAAGCGTGAATGGTTCACTGGGCGGAAAACAGAAGCAGCCCATCCCAGGCAGAGGGGGTGACCAGTACAAAGGGCAGGGAACACAGTGCCTCTGGGAATTGCGAGCATGTCCGCATGGCTGGAGCCAGATCAGCCAGAGGGCGACAAGACAAGTTAAGCAGGAACTTAGGAGGCCCTGGGTGGCTTCTGGGAGTGCTTAAGCAAAGCAGTAACACAGTCAGCTTTATGTTGTAAAAGGATCATTGCCTCAAACTTGGTGCTCAGCTACTGGACCCTTTTAGCTCTTACTGGATGGAGGAGAGATCTCCAGGTCCGCAGAGAGTCAGAATTCACACTGGCATCTCCCTGCACAAGCCTGCGGTCAGTCATCTTCCCCTGTGTAAGACGAAGGTGGTAGGGCGCACAGAGCCAGGAGCTGGTCTGCACTTCTTTTGACAATTTCATAGCACTAAGTCACTCAAATTAAACTGTCTCCTGCTTTTCCTTTGATATGTCAATGTAGCAAATGGAATCTTTGACCAGACGCCAACTTCTTTCCATCTTTCCATGGGCCTTGCAGCCCTCTTAGAATTCAGATGCTCGGTGTCGGAAGCCAGCAGTAGCATGCGCCATTACTATCCTGAGGTGGGTCGGGGGGCTGTCCTCCAGCCTTTAGAACCATCTGGTGATGAGCTATGACACTGGGGGGCCAAGGGACCTGACCTTTGAAGTCAGTCAGGCTGGGCTGTGAGTGCTGGTTCTACCACTATGGACTCAGGATCTTTATCAGCCATTTAACCCTTCTGCCTGAGTCCATAGTTTCTCATCTGGAAAGTGAGAACAGCACTCTCCATTTGCCATTGCTTTTGTGAAGATCAAACAGATAGTGTCTCCAAAGCAGCATGTATGCAGGCTGGGGCAAAGCAGGTTTGCAGTTATTCATACAGAAAGTAATGCAAAAATTAATAAATAATAATACAGGAATAAACTTTGACATACAACTGTAACCTAATTTATGCCTCACCCTGTATCGTAAAATCTGTTTGTTTTTCCTTCAAATGTCAGAAATTAATATTCTTTCAGTAAATATTCTTGTACATCCGCTATCCTGCATTGTGGAAGATGAAGAAGTAAGAGTTAATGATGAAGTGTGTCAGGAAAGAAATTGGCTCTAAGATGCCAAGCAAGAAAAGCTTAGGAAGAAGGAAGAGCCAATAAATCAGTCAATTGATTAGGAGTTGAAATGTCTTATCCACTGGCCTGATATAGCTCCGAGGACCAATTTCCACCGGTGAGCTCAGCGCCTGAGCAACCAATACAATGCTTTTCAGACCAGAAAGACAACACTTATAGGGTGTATTCAATTTTAATACACAAATCATTATTTCTTGTTAAAAGCTTCCTTGCTGTTTCCGTGGCTGCAAACAGCGCCCCCTCAGCCCACCCTCATGCCAACCCCAGAGCATGAACACTTACCAGGGTGGGTTCCGTCGGCTTGGAGTCAAACATAGACAGGCTTGCACACGAAGCTCATCGCCTAGTGGGGGAAATGGCTTAAGCACAGGTAAGTCTAGTTTAACACAGGTTCTAGAAAGTCTGTATACAGCTTGAGGGTGCTCTGGAAGCAAAAAAGCAGGAAGAAAGAAGGCTTTATAGAAAGGGTGATTTTAGTTCCAAGCCTTAAAGGAGGGATGAGTTTCCCCACAGATGGAGGAAGACGTGGTCTAGGCAGAAGAAGCCAGTCTGTGAGCAAAGGAGTTCTGAGGGGTGCCTGGCCCAGGGCAGGTATTAGGGAGTGCTGGGTGGGAGGTCTGGGGGATGTCGTGAGGGATAGGTTAAGGTGTCATTTTCCAGATGAGAAAATGCAGGCTCAGGCAGAGGGGGTAAATGAATGATAGTCCTCTTTAAAGGGAGTAGTTTTATTCTGTATGGCCTTGCTGGGGAGCCTGGAAGGTTATCAAAGGAGCAATGGGAATGGTTGATTTCTCTAGGAACACTGTATATTCTCACTGAATAGGTTTTATGGTTTTGGTTTTATATCAGTTACAATGTGGAGCTTGGTATCTCTGAGCCTTCAGTCTGTATTTTCAGAAGAGAATGGTCACTGTTGCTTTGTTCACGATATAGCCCTCAGCTGGACCCTGCTCTTCAGCACTCTTCTGTTCCCTGCAGCAGCGTCCTAACTTCCCATCCCACCCCCTTCTTCTTTGCAGGCCTCAGCCTCTCTCCTCACACCTCCCCCTTCTGCACCCTCAGCTTATCTGCATTTTTGCCAAAGCCCTGCTCTCTCAGGCACAGTGCAAGAGGACTTCCCGCACTGCGTACAGGAGTGCAGTAGGACTTCCCGGCACTGCTTACATCGCCCGTTCCGTGAGCTCAGGCCCCTCTACCCCAGCCTCCTCCGTTGGTCATCCTCTCCCTCCTCTACACTCAGACTTCTTCTCACTTGCATTTAGTTCCTTCCATCTTAAAAGAAACCTGCCCAGATTCTGCATCGCTGTTGACTACCACCCCATCTGTTTTTTCCTTCACAACCAAATCTTTGAGAGGGCTATCCACACATACTCCTCACTTCCTTCCCAGTAATGCCTCTGTGACCTGGTTTCCACCCTCATCATACTTCTGCTCTGGCTGGAATCACCAGATGCTCAATCCAGTGGGCGTGCCTTGCTCCTCTTATCTTGACGACAGCATGTGGTGTGTCTACTTCCTGAGACTCTCTCCACCCTGGCTTGCCAGGTGCCACTGTCCCCTGGTTTGTCTCCTGCTGTCCCGTCCTTCAAGGCTACACTGGTTTTAATTGGTTTGCTCCTTAAATGTTTTCCTTAAACCTCATCTACTGTAATGGCTTCAACTATCACCAGTTGACTGATGCCTCCCAAATATCTTTTATATCTAGCTTAGATCTTTCTCTTAAGGGCCAGACATGTGTATACGACTGCCTACTGGGCCTCTTCACCTCCCCACTCCACACTCGCTTCGTATTAAACAAAACTGAGTATGTCTTCTCTGTAGCAGTCTCCTGTGGGCGGGGATGGGTGGGCACCACCATGGAATTACGGGGATCCGAAAGCCTGGATTTTGTCATCGACTGCTTCCTCCACATCGAGTTTATCTCCAAGTTCCGTCCGTTCTGTCTTTGTAGCATCTTAAACCCGTCTTTCCTCTTTCCTCCTGGTTTAGGTCAGGCTGACGGTACCCATCATCTCCTTTTCCGTCCGTCTCCTCGTGCCAGTCTTGCCCTGCTCTAATTATTCCTCCACTCTGCAGCTGGAGTGATCCTTCAGAAACAATATCTGATTATGTTACTCTCCTGTTTAAAATCCTCCAGTGACTCCGAGTGTCCTTAGGATAAAGTCTAAGTCATCCTTAGTGCAGCAGACAAGGCCCTCCCTAACAACGGCTGACATTTATCAAGTGCTTCATGTATGCCAGGCACTGTTCTCAGTGCTGACGCACGTCTCAACACGCTGCATGCTCACCGATGTAGCTCCTGTTGCTATCCCAGTTTTACTGGGAGGACCGAGGCCTGGAAAGGCACGTCCCTTGCCTAAGGTCACACCACAGATAACTTGGAGAGCCAAGATTAAAACCCAGGAAGCCAGGCTGTAAGGCCACACTCCAAGTCACTGAGCACCCGCAGTGTTCCAGAAACTGCTCGAAGCACTGGGGATACAGCAGCAGTCAAAATAGTTCCTTCCCTGCTATCTTAGATTCTTGTAACTAATTGCAGTAAAGATCAAATATATTTAATCTGGAGTCTACCTGTGGGGCCGTAACAAAGGATTTTTGAGAGGGTATTATTCAGAGACTGGATGTCAAGATAAAATAACTTCAATGATTGTAATAGTTGCTTCGTGTAGACAGTTTTCCAGGGAGTAAAATTGCCTTAAAATTTTTTAATGTGCCTATCCTTTGATCCACTGAACACCAAATAAATAAATAAATAAAGCAGGTTAAAAAACCACAAAAATCTGTTTATATTCTAGTGAAGAAAATGAATAATAAATAAGACAAATAGTAAAACATATAGATTGGAAGTGATATATACTAAGGAAAAACACAAAGCAAGAAAGGAGTCAAAAGCAGAGATCTGCATTTTTGTCTGGAACGTCGAGGGAAGGCGTGAAGGAAGTGAGGCCGTCTGGGGAAGAAGAGCGAGACGCAGCCCCGCGGTAGGAGTGCGCCAGGTGTGTTTGAGGAACAGCACATAAGTCAGTGCGGCAGAATGAGGAAGAGGAAGGATGGAAGGGGTCAGATCACGTGGGGCTCAAAAGGTCAATTTTAGCACTTTGACATTAGCATTGAGTGAGCTGGGAAGCCACTGGGGATTTTCAGCAGAGGAGTGAGCAACATGTACATTGTGAGCAGAGGGGCGGCATGCTTTAAATGGAGCCCTCTGGCCCGCATGGTGAGAATAGACCCTATGGGAACTAGGGTGGAAGCCCAGAGACCAGTTACGGACCAACAAGAATAATCCCACTGAGACACGGTGGTGGGTGGGACTGAGTAGTAGCAGCAGAGGGGGCAAAAATGGTTAGATTCTGGATACAGTTTGAAGGCAGAGCCAACAGCACTTACCATTGGGTTGGACAGACTGCAAGATGTGTGGCCTTGGCAACTGGAAAAATGGAGTTGGCATTCCCTGACACAGGAAAGACTGTGGGTAGCAGGAGGGCAGTTTGGGACAGACTGTCTAACTGGCAGCTGCTTTTATCGCTCCCTCCCTTGCTTAAACACACACTCACATGCATCTCATTTTGTCCTACTGAACTACTCAGCGTTTCCCAAACTGGTTTTGCCTTTTCATGTGCCCAGGCCTTTGTATCTACTGTTCTTTCTGCCAGGAAATCTGTCACCCCATCCTTCAGTTCAGAAAGTCTTCCCTGGTCCTGCACTAATGTACTGATCTGTCAGTCCCTCTGTACGTTTCTTTCCTCCCTCCCAGATTTTAAAATCTGTGTGTCATTCACCTTGATGTGCCCTGCACCTCATGTAAGACCCAGCGCATAATGGATGCCTAATCAGTTAGAGGGACGGGTGAGTGGGTGCGTGGACAGAGAGATGAGCTCTCGGCACTGTTAGACCCAACTGTTTTGATGGGAATTCCCCTGGACCATCGCCAGGTGAGATGATCGCCCCAGACTGAAATGAAAGAAACAGCAGATGTCAGGAAATTCTTGTGTTAATCCTGATGTGAGTGTGAGAGCGCCCCAGCACAGGTCCCCCTTTCCCGCACGCACGCCCCACCTCCCTGCCCCAGGTCTGGCCGCTGGTCTTGTCCGTCTCTAGCATCAGTGAACTCAGACCCTCCGCTCTACACATCCAGGTCTGCGGGGGGGATTCGGTCACAAAACCGGAAGACTGTGTAACCCAATGACGTGCTGCAGGCTTGCTTCCCGAGGGCCCCCAGGTCTGCCAAAAAGATCAGGCCTCATTATTTAGGAAGCTGCCTCAGCCAGGCATTACTAATTTGGGCATTAGTAATTCGGGTGCCTATTCAGGCAAATGAGCAATGAATGTAAAGTGCCTTTGTCAGTGAATTGAAAGCAAAGAGGAGAGGGAGGGGTGAGGTAAGGGAAGGTGATAGAACGTTTGAGTTTTACCTCATTTCCAGAAAGGACAATCATTGCTTCCTGGAAGCTACACTTGGCAACAGGCAAGGGGAATGGGAAAGATTGATTCTCCTTTGCCAAGGCTCCATAATTCAGCTTGAGTATTTCAAATCGATACATTTCTTGCAAAGTTTCCAAGGGCTGCATTAAAAAAGCCATTTTTAAAAATTATCATTATGTGACAGCCTCCTCTGATGAGACTGGCGTGTCAGGGGTGAGTCGGGTCTTCCAAACAGACAAAACTCTAATGAGAAAGGAGGCTTTTAAAAGCAGGAAAGGCAAGTTAGAGCTGACAGCAAGGCCAGCCGCACCTGCAGAGCCTCTGGCGTGGCACTCTCTGCTCCATGGGGCTGTGTGGTGAGCAGCGGACACCCTCCCCCCGAGCTGACATGGGAAATCAGTGGCTCCCACAGAAATTCCGTATTTCTGTGAGCGGCAGTTTGTCACTGAGCAGGAGAAAGACTCGCTCAGGGAGATCTTCTCCATGATCTGGGGTTACTGAGATGTTAGCTCACAATCTGTCACTCCAATTTTTGTGAATTTTTAAAAATGTAGTTCTGACTTCTGACACTCCTGAGTTTTTGTGATAGGAGGTATGGAAAGACAGTCAAAGGTCAGGTTTCTTTCTTTATCATTGTCATTGCCGTTGCTATTGTCTTAACCCCACTAGAAATCCCTGCCATTTGGAAGTGTTACCTTCACTAGAATTGTTCCCTAAGTCCTTTACATCCGAGGAGCCAGATGTTCCCTTCCTTGACATCCTGGGCCCCTCTTATCACGGGTCTTCCCTCTGGGTGCTGTCTCTGTGCCCCCCACACTTCAGGCTGTCATCCCCTTTTGCTGTGGTCAGAGGCCCCTCAGGTTCATTACTACACTTCTGTCTCCTACTGCCGCAAAACCCAGCAGCAGTTCACCCAGGGACACAAGAAGATTGGTGCTCTTTTTTTTCATGCGATACCGGAAGGATGTTGTCCTTGAAGATATGTAGTATTCTGGGACAGAGTCTGGGAAGGCGGCATGGGCAGCAGTGTCATTTTTAATCTTTTAGAACTCCCAGGTAAGAGCAGAGCAACTCAATAGCAGCACCAAAATGCGAGGAAGATGACAAAACTAGGAGACAAGTTATCCCCAAGATAAGGTGGGGCTTTCGATGAACTTTAGAAGAGGAAAAGCCCCAAAGAGCCAAGAGATTTTCACTGGGAAGCGCAGGCACTGTTGTGAGAGCAGCAGCTGAAAGTGGGAGTCCTTTTGCCGACTCCAAGAGGGGCAAATGCACATGGCCTCCACGGAGGCCTGAGGGGCCTAGGGCTCTCTAGTCACCATGAACTCCGGAACTAGCCAGCCAGGTGTTCCTCCCAGGAGGACTGTACGTGGAGAAGCTACCAGGCGTGGAATCAAATGGAACAGGACAGGACTAATGGAGACTTAGGCGAGAGGTCCCCGAAAGGGAACAAACAGAACCAGGAAATTTCAGCAAGCAAGTGGCCATATACTTGAACACTTCCAAAACATGCTAGCATGCTAGGAGAACTTCGTAAAGTTAGAACCATGCCATGGTTTAAAAGTTCAGGAAAACCAATTTCACAAGGAAACAAGCAATAGAAAAGCAGTGAGGTCAGTTCCATGCAAAGCTTCCGTCAGATAAAAGAAATGAAGGAGCGGGATTCCCACAGAGAGCACGCCAAAAAGACACGGTGTGGAGCGACTCGGAACTGTTACCTATGTCCCAGAGAGCTGGAAGACATTTAGAAAATCATATAAAATCTGGGGGAAAACAAAACAGAGGAAAATTTAGAAACGAGATGACAGGAAAGAATGGAAAATGAAAGAAATGAAGAGTACACTAGTAAGAATATAAGATGAATATATACAAAAGGTATTTTTACGAGAAATGAAAGGTGAAAGCGGGAACGTTTTAAAAATAAAAAAGAGATTAGGTTGGGGGGGGAGGAGGAGGGGAAAGGAGGTCAAACATAAGCAACAAGAGATCAGACTTTGGGTGGTGAGCACGCAGTACAGTACGCAGATGTTGTATTATAATGTTGTACACCTGAAGTTTGTTATGTTGTTAACCAGTGTTAGCCCAATAAGTTTAATTTAAAAAGAGATTAAAGAATTCAGGAGGAAGTGACCAGTGTGGAAGGGAGGCAAAGGAATTTCACCATGTGGACAATAGGACTCCGTGAAGAAGAAAGCGGGAGCAAGCCGTGTCTGCGTCACTCCAGTCTCGGCCTCTGCCTCCACGTGACCTCTTCCTCAGGCCCCCTCCTCTGCGTTCTCTTGTAAGAACACTTGCCGTTAGACCTAGGGCCCACCCAAACAGTCCAGGGTGATCTCTTCTCAAGGTCCTTGACTAATTTCATCTGCAGAAAACTTTTTTTCAAATAAAGTTCCAGAGATCATAGCGTGGAGATAGATATAGGTATAGGTACAGGTGTAGACAGATACGGATATATAGAGACACAGATACTTCTGGGAGGTCCACCACTGAGCTAGTAGGTGACAGAAACGGTATTTGAATTTTATTTTATAATAAAGTAACTAAAGGAAAAATTTGATATTTTCAGAAAATTAGTTATTCTTTCCAAGAAACAAAAGTAGGCAGTGTGCTTTCACAAACAGCAGGACGATTATAGGTCAGCCCGCAGACCACGCAGAGAACTCCCCGCCCCGCTTCACTCTCCGCCTGGCCTCGGGGAAATGTTTGTGCCCTTTGTGAGTGAACATTACTTGTGCCACCAGCAATGCATCACTTATTTGTTCATCTTTTTTTTCAGATTCTCAAGGCAAAGTTTAAAAAAAAGACATAGGTTTCTGCAGAACTCAGAACCATCAGTTAAGAAAGTGCTCAGTTTCTGTACTCAGAAAGGTACAGTTTACCTTTCTAATGCATAACTTTTCAATGCACAACCAAAAGTTCCATTGAAGAGTCATAGCCATAAACAGCTATAGGCAAAAATAACCAGTCTTCTTCTTTTTGGTGCCTCCACCATTCTGCCTCTGGGCTGCTCCAGACCATACCCCCATCCTTAAAACCTGAGGGTCCTCTCACTTGTTCCTTCCATCTTAACTTCTGACTTATCATCTGACTGCATAACATCTGAGGTGTGGAAAGATTCTCTTGATTCGGTGGGTTCCCTTTACCTGCTGCTCCTTCCATGGAGGCCTTCACGCCTTCATCCAAAGGAGTGAAAATATAGAACTTCAGAGAGGATGACAGAGCCCAAGAGAAACACACTGTCCAGGGAGGGTCACTTGGTGCCCCTTCGGCCAATGGGCCGGCCCAACCACTGTCTCCCAGCGTCTGGAGTCTCAGACCAGCACGGGGCCAACAGTAAACTCAGGACAGCAAGTGTCACTGCATCCAGTTGCCTGTCTGCTGCCTTGGAAAGGGGCTTAGGGTTGTTTTGTTTTGTTTTTTAATTTTCCTGATTCCAAGTGACATTGTAAGCCCTGAAACCAGAGGATTAGTCAACTGGACCACCATGACACCAGGAAAAATAACTGGTGAGAAAAGCATGACGGTGTAGCACAGGGTAAATCTAGGAAAACCGTTTCCCTGTGAATATTCTCAGTAAGGAGGGAACAAGGGGGCTGAGGGACACGCACAGAGAAGTCTGTGGCACACACGTACATGCACATGTGCACACACACAGACTCAACACAATCATCTTTAAATAGAAGTCTCTTCTCCAAGTTCGATTTTTCTTTTCATGTCAGGAGGCATCCGCGCCGGTAAAATGATTTCATCCTGCCTCGCATCGCCTCAGTCAGCCTGCCCTTCGGAACGCTGAGTCAGCACCGCTCAGGCGGCCTCCTCAAAACAGAGTTGATTCCACCCAGAGGCAACCAGTGGGGCCTTTGAAAATGTGGGGAATCACTCTCCAAAGAGTCAGGGACAAAGAGAAGGAAGGGGGGTGGAGAGGTGGGATTCTCCTTAAAAGAAGACATTTTCCAGAAAAGCCTTGTTTTATAAGTTAGGTTGCTTGAGCCCCAAATCTGCCTTTCAGCCCTGTCTGTGTTTTTGAGGTCTGCAGAATTAATGATGTAAAAATTAAAACACTTATTTCAGTCCCCTTTCCCCTGGCTCCTCCCTACCGTGCACACATGCTCCTCCATCTCCAGCCTCCTGTGTATCTCACAGGAATCAGTGATAACAGCAACTGTCTCCATCCTGAAAAAAAGGCCAGCCTTGCTTTTCAAAGTTCCGTTGCAATAAAGAGAACCTGGGAGGGAAGGGACCAGGCATCGCTGCACCACACAAAGGAAAGCATCTCCCATGCCAGTGACTGGGCCGCTCAGACCCTGTCCGGAATGAGAATGAGTTCTACTCTTGTTACACTTTGCAAAGGAATGTTCTGGAGACTGTCGTGGGCACCAGAGACAGTCCTGTGTGGTTTAAAGGACCAAGAGGAGAAAGAAAGGATGTTCATTCTTCCTTCTTCAGACACCCGTCATAGGTCATCTGTGTTATGTGGATCATGCAAATCCAGCAAAATCTTTATGTTCTCAGTACCCCATCCGTTTTTACGGAGGATTGAAAAGCCTTCCTGTACCAGCTTTCTGCCTGGTAGTTTCAATTTGCTCGCTAAATCTATTTGTAGAACATTTCAACTCTTAATATCTATGTCCCTACTACATTTTTTCCTTCTTAAAAAATGGGCTTCTTAGTGTGCATAAATATCAGTACATTTTAAAATAAATGTAGGTTTCTGTCCTGCAATATGAGAATTCTGCCCTTAATTGCCTCTTTGCTTTAGAAATTTGTCTTTCGATAGTCTCTCTCCTTGCACAGCCCAGTTGCCTTGCTGTTCATAAATTAAGATAATTTGCAGTAATTAACCTTCGCTGGTATGAATAAAAATGTGTAATACGTTAGCAATGACTTCTAAAATAGCCGAGAAAGGAGCATTCCAAATTTAGGGTCAGGTGTATGCATTTCTTGAGGAAATGACACCTAGAGTTGGCTGTCATTTCATTGCACGCCCTCCCCACCTTCGGAGTTAGAGGAGGGCACCCTGCCTGTCTCTCTTCCCTTTCTCTCCCCAAAATACCAGGAGGGATGTGTATGTGTTTCTCTTCTCAAGTCTAATTCGGTTTTGGCATGATATCGCTAGCACACATTATCAGATCCATTTGCATACATGAAGCTAAAAAATTCTAAAGTGATTCTCCAAGGGTCCAAAGATAAATGTGAGCTAATTCATAAACTTTGCAATTGCAGCCAAATATTGGTGTACATGCGCCTGTGAATTTAGGAAGAAGGGTCGGTAGCTCTCACTGCAGTCCCAAGGAGTCCGGTAACTCCCCAACGTAAGAAGTCCCGCTTTAATCTCCTCCCCGTCGTCACTGCCCCTTCTCCATCATCTCTCTCAGATGTAACTTTAGTTAACTGTCAATGTTTTGTTCATCGTGCTTCTTTGCATTTATTTTGATTTTTAACTGACATGTTAGCCTATCATTATTTATGTGATTACTGAGTTTTTTGGCACAACCTTAAATTTTGTACCCGAGGTGAGGGTCTCACTTGCCTCACCCTCATCCCAGACCCGAGTGGGCTCCCAATCTAGCCTTCCCTCTCCAGCCTCTCACCTGCTCCAGGCCTCTCTCTGCATCTCCTGAGCTACTGTCCCCGTTTGCACACTGATAATGCCTGTCCCCTCCTTAGAGTCCCATGCTAGCCTCATAGAGTCTCCAAGAACCTTCACACACTTGCAAGCATTCTTGCAAGTGAGCTTCAGAAAGTATTCCAGTCTCCAAGAAACATGCGACAGAGTACGATTAATCTGCTATCTAGTCGCTGTCCTGTCCAACCCCGCAAAATGCACTGAGCGTGTCCTGTGTGCTGGGCACGGTGCGGTCTTCACCTCATTTTATACCTGGATTTGCTCTAGGAGGCCAGTGCTATCCTTGGCCCCACTGTACTGCTGGGGAAACTGAGTTCGGAGATGTAACTCACCCCCAGCCACTGAACTAGTAGGCGACAGGACCGGTATTTGAATTCAGGACTATCTGAATCCAAAACCCAAGTTTTTATTTGAAATATTACATGCCTCTCAGCACGTTGGGCTTGCTGCTCAAAAGCAGAAATGAGAAGGAATCTTACGTCCTGTCCTTGAGGGTGAGTGGCAGGCCCCAGGCCAGTTTTACTGTCAGGTTTGCTGATAAAAATCCCTTTGCGGATACAAGTGAGTGAAAGCCAAAAAATCTATCAAATGAAGTTTATAAGAAAAAAATTAATTGAGGGAACTGAGTATGATGCTGGATGTACACATGAATATGTAGAACTGTTGCTCTCGGGGTTTTGTCCGAGACGTGAGTGTGTAACCCTCCCGACCTCCACCTGGAAACCGAGTGCAGAGATACAGGGCAACCTTGGGGACAAAAATAGGAAATGCTTTGGAATTTCCAATTCCCGGTGGCCGAATTTGTTTGTCGAAAGCAGTTTTGATCAAATAGCACATCCAAAGTTAGAGGCAGGCCCAGTGGAATGAGAATGCCGGGACTTGTCCCAGTACATCCCTGGCCAGTGTGGGAGCCTGGGGGACACGGCCTGGCTGGTGGGAAGGAAAGGGGTCAGGAGGGCCCCTGGAAAGCACTCTGGGAAGCAGAAGACTTGAAGGGCTCTGATGATGATGCCTTGTTTTATTGCGGAGGGTTTGTTTATTCAAGGTAAACCCTGCCTGCGGCGGCCCCTTTGCAGAAGTCAGAACAGTTTCTCTGGGGCACCGCTCAGAGTTCCGAATCTACAGCCAAACCAGACCTGCCGTGAGGAGTTGAGTTTCTGCTTTATTATTCCCAGATCCCTTGCTTTTTAAATTTTCTTAATCCTCACCCGAGGACACATTTTCACTGCTTTTAGGATGGCAGGTGGGGAGAGAAACATCAATTAGATGCCTCTCTTATGCTCCCCAACCAGGAATCAAACCCACAACATAGGTATGTGCTCTGACTGGGGATCGAACCCACAACCTTTTAGTGTACGGATGATACTCCAATCCAACTGAGCCATACCAGCCAGGGCCTAAATCTCTGGCACTTTAACAGTGGATTTGAGATTGCAAAGGACTTTTGTATCTTTTATTTCCTTTGACCCAGCGGAAGTTCACTGGACTGATGCGGAAGACCTGGTCCTGGAATTCTGGACTTAGGCCCATTGTGACCTTGGGAAAGTCCCTCGGCCTCTCTGAGCTTTAGTTTCTTCTGCAAACATGGTCATGCAGCCTTAGCTCAGTCACAGAGTAGTTACTGGGATGACGTGACCATGGGAGCCTGTGGTGAATGTAAAGAACTGCGGGGATCCGAAGTGTCCTGCCTGATGTGGATGGTGTCGGGTGGGGCAGGGGGGCAGTCACAGGCTGCCCACAGTTGGATTGTTACTGGGGATCTTTGGCTGAACAGTCCGACATTACTGGGTGTGCCAAGCATGACATGAGAATCACTGAGCAATGCCCTTCTGCATGCACGCACGTTTTAGTGCCTAACACATGCACCTACAGTTAGCAATTTTACTTCCCAGAAGGTAGAAGAAGCCATCAGTGGTGCTGCTAATTTGGAGTCAAGTCTGACAAAGAAGGAGGAATTAGTTGGCCAAGTAGAAACGATGGGAACTTTTGGTGAGAATGCACACATCACCTTAGAAGTGGGGAAAGGAAATGAAAGGTGTGATCGGATGTGTTTTCTTGCCCTGAAGGAGGCAAATATTAAAAATTTACAGAAAAAGTACCTATGGTTTCATGACCTGAAATACTAAAACACAAGTCACGAGAGTCAGGGTGTTTTTGAAAATGAAATTCTGACATATCAGCTATACACGGCACTTACAGTGGGAAGGGAGAAAGACAACCGGACAGCCTGCTAAGGCTGCATTGGAGGCATTCTCTGATGAGGTCAATTTCCAAATAGATTTTTAAAATATTACTGCCTGCATAATATTCTATCAGATATGTTGTTCATAGTTTACTTAACTATTCCTTTGGTGTTCCTAGTTTTCTGCTATTAAAAATAACATGGCAGTGGCCCTGTCCAGGTAGCTCAGTTGGTTGAAACATCCTGTACACCAAAAAGGTTGTGGGTTTGATCCCCAGACAGGGCACATACCTAGGTTGAGGGTTTGGTCTTTGTTTGGGGCAGGTATGAGAGGCAACTGATCAGTGTTCTCTCTCACATTGATGTCTGTCTGTCTGTCTCTCTCTCTCTCCTCCTCCTCCCACCTCCCTTCCTCTTGTCACTAAAATGAATAAACATATCCTCAGATGAGGATTAAAAAATAAAATAAAAATATACAGCAGTGAACATCTTTGTGCATGAATGATTTCTTTTTATCCTAAATTTTCTCTTTAAGGTAGAGTCTCAGAAGTTAACATTTGTGGGGCTCTCAAACCACCATCACCAAGTTGTTGGGCAGAAAGACCATGCCAGTGTATCTTTCACTGTTTTGCGTACGCGTCTAAGGAGCTCAGATTTCAAAAGATGTATAGAATGGGCTGGGTGGAGGTGGGCAATGGGAGGGGAAGGGGGACATCTGCAATAGTGTCAGCAACAAAAATAAAGTTAGAAAAAGATGTATGTAGTGGATGACAGAGAACTTACTGTAAAGAAAAATGTAAAAGCTATGTTTAGATCTAGAATGTTAAAACTGAGTGACCTGAAAACTATGGAAAATGCTTAAGAAAAGGAAAACAGTAGGCATTGGGTGGGCAGTGTAAGAATAAGCATGCTGTCAGCGTGCAAATAGGGTCAAATGCAGTGACGTGGACAATGGCAGACGGAACAGAACTGTTCCACTTCCCTCTCTCTTCCCTCGCTTCCATCGTCAAACTGAAACAGGTAGTACAAACATTGACGGAAGGGAATTGAAGCCCAAGAGAGGTGAATTGATTACAAAAGCGGATCTAAGTTGTACTAAGTAAATTCAAGGCCCTTGGCCCAGACAAAGGACACCCCAGAATAGAGAGCTTACAAGGGTGAAAGATAGGCCTCCGACAGTGCTCCCTGAGGGCTGTGGATGATGGAAGAGGCACTAAAGGAAGGAATATGGGCCATTGTTTACCTGACATTTAGAAAAGGAAAAAAGAGTGTATGTACAGACTGAAAACAGCTACCTGGATCTGACTTCCAGTTGCAATGCAGGACAGATTTCCCAACATGTATGTTGTTAGCACTTAGAAAGAAGTTGCCCCTTAGTAGGCAGCCTGCTGCTGCTTCTCTTGCTCTTCAGTAAGGGTTGCTATAAGTTTTGTGGCCACTGTATCTCTGGACCTCAGGCAAGCAGGATATTGAATTTCGGGTGGTGCTTTATGGCCGACCATGGAAAATATAGTGCAAATAGCAGAATATTTAGATGGACTGATACTTGGAACACCTGTGCCCAGAAGGAACCAATGACTTGATCAGTGCCCATTGGAAAAGAAGTGGCTGGTGTGTCACCAGATTGCTTCCATCTTAGCCCTCGCCTAGTCAGTTCTGTGTCAGTAACCTGTTGAGGTGATAGATGCTTATTGATGCTGCAGATGACATGAAGCTACGAAGTACGGATGATACTAGAAACAAATCCAAATCTAAAGAGACTGCAGCAGACTAAAATAACAAGATGAAATCCAATATTCATTAACATACAGTCTTACAGTTGGGTTCCAAACACTAGCTATATATGTGAGAGGTAGGGCAATTGTGAAAATGATAATGGTAATAACAATAATAGAAAAACATTTGCTAATGCTCATTAATGCATGCCCTCTGACAGATGCTATCTGTGCTGTGTGTTTTATATCATCATCATTTGCATAATCTTACTCTGTCCTAGTTTTCTGTCATCTGCAGATTTGATAAGCACATCATCTGTGATTCACTGCTATTTACTTCACAAGGTAAAAGCTGTCCCCATTTTCCACTGGGGGCAAGTGAGACACAGAAAGTGTAAGTAACTTGTCTGAGGTCGCACAGCTGGGAAACAGTTTCCGTGCTGGAGCTCAGCGCCTGCCTGCTTACGCACTGTGAAAGTTCACACCATCACTGAAACGTTTCTCCTTCTTTCTCTTTTTTAATCACGAATTTAATTTGATGTCCTGCCAAAACACCCAATACCTTACAGAGATGGGTGATTAATAATACGGACTTTGAGCCAGACCAAGTGGGTCAAATGTTGACTCTTCCATTTCCTGGCCGTGTTACTTTGGCTGAGTCACTTAACTTCCTGCGAATGGGGATAGTGATTGTTTATCATACAGAAGTGCTGGGGGCGCTAAACAGATTCTGTAAGGAAAGCATTTAGAACGTGCCTTGCAAGTGTTTGCTGTTATCGTGGGGCTTCGTGAGAAGCAGCAGGGTGGGATGTTCAGTGGGACTGTGGAGCCAGAGCACCTGGGTTTCAGTCCCAGCAGCACCGTTTCCTTGGTGCACTATTGTTTTCTCGTTTGTAAACGAAGATAATAACCATTGTAGTGAAGATTCAGTGTAAGTGCTCCATAGTTGTTAGCTATTGCTATCAGTAGAAGTGTATTGTCCAGAGAAAGAAAGGCCCTAGTTCTGCTTCTGCTACTCTGTTTAGGAATGGGAGCCAAATATTGGGTTGGCCGAAAAGTCCATTTAGTTTTTTCCATGAAATAAAAGATACATTTTTCATTTTCACCGATAATTTTACTGACTGGGATATTTTGAGTGCGTTGGTTATCTCCTACATGGTATAATGTTGATTGTTCTCAATTAATATTTCGATGTAATCACTATCAGCTTCAGCGGGTCTGCCCGACCACTGAAGCACCGTCCAGCCAACAGTCTTGAGCACAAAACTTCGCAAACCACTTCTGACACATTCGATCAGTCCCAGCACCTTCTCCATACACTGCACAAATCTTTTTTATTTTTTGCATTTCAGTTGCATTTTTAGATTTCTTAAAATAATAAAGCATAATATGCCAAAAATATTGCATGTTTCCTTCCTTCTTCAATATTAAAATGGCTACACAAAATCCACCAACTTTGATAAGTTTTTTCTAAATGCATGCTGACATGACAGCTGTCAGAATACAGTCTAACAAAATTGTTTTGAATGGCATTAAAGACAACTAAGCACTACTAGAGCCATCTTACTGAGAAAAACAAAACAAAACAAAACAGATTTTTTGGCCAACCCAGTATTATCTCCAGAGGAGGTAGGCCAGGTCAATGAGGGTGTAAAAACTACCGTCCAGAACTTATGTTTGGACCTGTTAAGAACCTTTAATCTGAAGACAAGATGACTAAACAAGGTAGTGATAACTCTCCTCGCTGCATCAGGAGTTGTGGGATTGCTCTGTGTCGTCGGATCAAGTTGTGAGATGACACGAGATGTCGGAGAGTCGGGGAACCTGGGGCTGCTTCATCGCGGTCAGTCTCTTCTCCAGCCTCAGTTTCCTAATGAGTAAGGTGCGGTGGCGGTGGGATTAGATCATTACTGAGTTGTCTTCTGCCTTTTCTGATTCTGGAGTCTGTAGGAAATTCCTATTTATACAGAAAGTTTGAGTTAAATGGTGTTTTTGATTAATGTATACTATAGCTAAAGAGCTTGAACTGAGTATTGCTCTAACCAATAGTCACCTAATGACCCTGAGCCCCCTATTTCCTCATTTGAGAGATTGAAATGAGAGTGTGACGGATTTCCCAGGGCACTGGTGAGAATTCCAGGAGCCAGTGCACATGAAAACACCTTGTCAAAGTGTTATGTTTACTGTCACCATTGCTGGATTACACCTTTTCCAACAATTAGAATATAATAAAACACACTTAAGCACTAAACGCATTTAAAGTAACTTAATCTACTTTCTGTGATTCAGGAGGTCCTTGAGTAAGTTACACAATTTCAGGGTCATTGTTATGAGCATGAGGTAGTTCTATAGAAAAAAGGTTTTTAAGTTTCAAATTAAATGGGAACATATTGACTGTATTAAACCCAGAAAGAAACAAATCACCTACTTGAAGGCCCATGTTTTACAGATGGAATCACTGAGCCAGAAAGATGTGTGGCCTGCCCAGGATTACATGTTCATTAATGTCAAATCTGGGAGTAAAATCCAGGCTCCTGGATCCCAGTGCTCCTTTTTATGGTCAGTTATGTTTAAACTCAGAGGGTCTGAAGCGAGGCTAAGAATATGCTGATGAATGTGGCTGCAACTCCGAACATGGAATCAAAGAAATGTTAGAAGGAAGTTGAAGGGCCTGAGTATGTCACTGACGGGTATGGCACCATGAACTTGACTTGACCCACTGGGGGAAAAAAGTGCCGTGGGATTCTTAGTAGTTTTCTTAATCATAGCAGTTCATGTCTTCTGTACAAAATTCATCTCCACTGTGCTCTGAAACGGACTGGCATTAAAAATCCAGGTCTTCGTGTGGTTCTCACAGGCTTGTTGTAATCTCAGGGAATAGCATAACAGATACAGAATAATGGTCTTTCTCTCTGTTTATCAATGATCACTCGAGGCTAGGCTTTTCAACTGTGTTGAGTTGTGACGTTGCAAGGGGTAACCGCAAAACAAGTTGTGTTACATGTGCCTCCCTTGTCTCCCCCATGTCACTTCTGTGAGCCACGTGAGGTCTCAGGACCACAGCCCATGGGCAGTGAGTGCCTCTGAGCAAGAAGCCAGGAAAGGCAGCACTGTATTCCTGGGCGCGTTAAAAGCAGCATTCCACCACCTCCACTTCCTTCCTTTTCCCACTTACAAATCTATGTCTTCAGGTATCTACAGGTTTTTGTTGTTGTTTTCCTTTTAGTTTACTGATAATTTGAAAAAGCCTCCAAGGATCAAAGTCTTATGTGGGGAGAATTCAATTCACTCAGTCTTGTCTGAATTCTTTTTTTTTTTAAAGGTTTTTTTTTTAATTTTATTTATTTATTTTTAGAGAGGGAAGGGAGAGAGAGAGAGAGAGAGAGAGAAACATCAATGTGCGGTTGCTGGGGGACATGGCCCGCAACCCAGGCATGTGCCCTGCCTGGGAATCGAACCTGCGATGCCTGGTTCGCAGCCCGTGCTCAATCCACTGAGCTACACCCACCAGGGCCTTGTCTGAATTCTTCACAGTGTTGAAAATCCATCTGAATTCGAATCTGGATGGGAAATGCGTAGGTAAGCATAGTGTGATGGCTGTGAGCGCAGACCCTGAAACTAGACTGCCTGGGTTCAAATCCAGCTCCTCTTGTTACCATGGCCCTGTGAATTTGGCAAAATCCCTTAAATGCATCGGGCCTCGGTTCCCTAATCTGAAACACTGTCCTCTAGGGTTGGGGTGAGCATGCAATTAAATGAATATTTATCAAGTCCTTAGAATAGTGATAGAAGTGCTTAATAAACTAGATTAAATGGTTCTGATTAGACCAGAGTTGCCCCTGGGTCCAAGGATGCATTCCATTAGACACTGTAACACCCAGGCCTTAGGCCCCTAGGTTTGAGTAAAGGAGATATCTTTTTCCTTAGCTAAAATTGCAAAGCACATCCTACTGCCACCTTTTTATTCTGTGGAACTAAAAAGGCAATAGCAGTGAAACTTGACTTCAAACACCAAATTTATTAAGCCCCTCTTCAGCTCAGTGAATGTGTATGCCATCTCTTCATGCTAATTGGAGAGTAGTGACTCTGATAAATGTATCGAGCGGCCTCAAACAGGTAGCCTGCTCTGGTGGGGCCACCTTTGTGAAACTGCTAGGACTGCCGTGGCATTCTCTGCACGGACTCGCAGGCTGGGTTCCTTCTGCGCACAAGCCCCGAGCGAGCGCTTGCTCGGGTTCCTGGTGAGGGGGTTTCCGCCTGTGGCTGCGCTTGTGGCAGGGCTGGGCTGTGGGAGAGTAATGGGAAGTGAGAAGAGAAACTGTCGTTCTTAACCAAAGGGCTGTTTGGAGTGTGTGACTCTTCTTGTATTTAGGGAAAAGATTACTCATGACTATTTTTTCCATAGAATATAAAGAACCTCAAATTACTACTTGCATCCCCCACCCCCTTCTCACCCGCCCCCCTCCGTTTCCGTGTGTCCTCTGCAGAAACTTCAGCATTTTACTCTCATTTCCCTCCCAAGCAGGATTCAGTTCTGTATTTGCTTTGGCACTTGTGCTTCCAGCCAGCACCCCCCACCTACATTTTCCTGTTTCTGGCCCAGCGTCTTCGACTGTGCAGCCCTCTCACCAGCAGGTGCTTTCTTAGGCCAGGCCCGACTTGGAACCTGGCAGTGGTTCCCTTGTGTGAAGGAGAGGAAGGGAAAAGTCCCGAATGACAAATCAGTATGCTGTTCTTGCTCAAAGATAACTGACACCATTCACAATAATAGGAAGTAAACTTGAAGGTTTTTCACCAGTTCAAAAGTTGAGATTTTGCTGAGCCATCCTCACACCCACTCCCACCTCACCGTGATTCCAGAACGCGTTTTCAGGGTCGTTGGAAAGAGTCAGGGCGCCCCCTATATCCAAGGCCCGTTTTTTAAGTGGCATTGTTTCTTGGCCCAGTCAGAGTCTAAAAAAAAAAAAAAAAAAATTTGACTTCTTTAGTGGCCATTTTATTGTAAAGATCATAGAGCAGTACCATACTACACATTATTATTTTATAATGTCACTTTTTTCTGTGTGAAAAAATTATAAAACTTAAAAAAAAAAGCCCTCCTGTATGCCTATCCCTATTATTCCAGTGCTTGTAGTTCCTTGCAGTTCTTTATTGATGCCCTACACAATGGACCAGTTTTGGAGATACTTCCACAGATTTCAAGGACACCAGCTACCACTCTTCAAACTAGACTTTACAAAGGAGCCGCCTGGAAGACAGAGGCAAAGTCATGCCTTAAGACCCCGTACCTTCTCCAGGGGGGTCTGAGCCATTCATTCCCCAGGGATGGCGAGCGGCCCATCCAGGTAGACCAGACAGACAGTTCTTTGTCGTGACTGAATTAGACATGGAAGGTGATTCTTTCCAGGGTCAAACTGAAGGACACTCCTGCAGCATGCTTGTGGAGTCTCCTTACCGAGTTTAGGTAGCCGAATAGAGAGCCTGAGGCTCCTCTTAGCTTCTGGTATTTGAACTGTTAATTCACACAGTGGAATTTTAGAGAACGAAGCTCTGTGGGCCATCGAGCTGTTTCCAACCCATCCAGTCTTGAAGATGCTGGTCTCAGTACTCCTCTCAAATCTAAAACTTAACGAAGGCCTCGGAGAGCTTTACTCATGTGGGTTTTAGCTGTCTATAGTTACCAGATTGGAATTAACACTGAGACTTTTAAAAATATTTGTTAACTTACTGAAAAAATAATAAGCCAAGCATATATTAGCATAAATATATATTTATAAACATATTTTCCAATTTTCTTTTACATTTTTGTAAGTCTCTTGAGTGTCTAACTTCATGAAAGATAGCTGGATTTTCATCTCTGCTGCAATACCACATGTTGTATAGCCTCTAGAAAATTCCACTGTATACTACCCAGGAAAAAGTAAATAACCTCTTAATATTGTCATGAAAACAGTTTTGACTTCATAGACCCCTGAAAAGGTTCGGGAACCCTGAGGGGGTTTCCAGATTACACTTTGAGAACCACTGTTCTAAACCACTTGAATGATAGCAAAGATTTCTCACAGCAGCAAAATAAAATAAAAAGGTAGACTCCCACACAGAGATCCGGCCTGAGCTGCGGCCCTCCCTTTGACCCACTGCTGGTCCTACCCAGAACCTAAGTACCTCCCCCACCAAGGAGTTCTACCATCAACAAGCAGAATAAAAAGGCAAAAAGACCTTTTCCCATTACCTTACCCCCTCAATTCCCAGAGGCGAGGCTGATAGTTTCCCAGAGACTGAGCGAATGGCTCTTCCTGGAATAAGTTTCAGGGAAGACTTCATTATTTGGCATCTCTGAGAGGTCAAGCCCAACTCTGGAACATTCTCACTTCAAAAGGACGCTGGGCTGCGATCAGATCAGCTCTGATTTTAAGGGCCCCTTCGAAGTACATGCACATGCGCCATGACTCTGAGCCCCGACTCTGAGCCCCCACGGGTGCGTCGGGCCACCACAGAGCTGCGCCTTCAGAGCAAACCGGGGTCAAGAGAGTGCTGAGCAGGACAAGGAAGGGTAGGGCTCTAGACGGACGGTGCCTTCAAGACATAAAAGGGATTTTTTTTTCCTCATCTTGCCTCTACACATAAAGCTCATTTGGTATCACACTTTGGCACTTACAAAGTGCCAAGGCTTGAGTTTTAACCTTGGATTGAGTTGAATATAAGGGCTCTTGAGATACGGAGACTCGATTTTGTTAACCATTCAGCAATCTTTCCCTTTTATTCCAACTGTCTAACTGACAAGACCTTTTTCTCTCTTTCTGCCTCACTCTCTCTCCAACAGGCTTGCAGCCAATTTACTGGAGCAGGGATGACGTAGCCCAGTGGCTCAAGTGGGCTGAAAACGAGTTTTCTTTAAGGCCAATTGACAGCAACACATTCGAAATGAATGGCAAAGCTCTGCTGCTGCTGACCAAAGAGGACTTTCGCTATCGATCTCCTCATTCAGGTGAGAGTCTGGGCTCTTGACACATGCTCAGCTTAGAAAATCTGTTCATCACTGCTGGTCTCCGCCACTGCTCAGGCTGCCCAGAAAATCTTTACTCTAGGTCACCATGGGCTCAGCTTAGTTGAGGAAAGATCTTGCTAACAGATGTCAGTTTGAGAGGAGAAAAGGAAGAGCTTTCAGATCAAGGGAAACTTGCAAGTTTCAGAGAATTAACCCCATTCGGACCTACAGTCACTGAAACTTAAGGAATGTAGTTGTGCCACTGCAGGAGGAAGAAAATGCACTCCAGCCCTTTTCTCTCTCCCGTGCTCCCGTGCTCCCGTGCTCCTGAATCTGAAGACTTAGAAAGAGATGCCGGAGACTGAGAGAAGGTTGTGAACCGCTCAGTTAACGACAAACCCAGGAAGGGGCCAGGAATGAGCTCTGCTGAGGTAGCTAGACTAGAAAGTCCAGGAAAAAGGAGGGAACGGAGAGGCAAGGACTGGGCAAGGTGGAGATCCTTAGCAGCCAAGGCAAGTTTACAAATACACTCAGGGGGCCTCAGGTGATGTCCTTTGGAAGCACTGAAGTTTTTGAAGTAATGCGCCTCATAGCGGTGGAAACCCTGAGCACTGTAAGTGCGAGTTTCCTGGTTGGACTTGTCAAACTCGGAAGATTGGTCACGATGAGGACCCCGAAGAGCACAGGGGAAGATTTGGTTAAGTAAGGAGTGTTTGGACCTGCAGGGGACATGAATGATGTCGATAAGACTTCAAATGTACTTTCCAATTTCTCATTTTAAATGTTCGTGGATATTTAGAAGATAACTATTTGGGAACTCCATATGTCAAAGGGGATCTTTGGCCTCTCGAGGGGCCTGTTACTCAAGTACCAACAGGCCCTCCTTCTATTGAGTCTCATTGATTTAACTCCTCTGGCAGAGACCCTTTTTCCCTTAACCAAGAGCAAAGGTCCTACAGAAGGTTTTGGCATAGTCTGCAACTCCATTCAACCCTTATTTACTCCTGGCAGCCTGCCAGCAGCTAATAAACCAACCGTCAGGAGGAAATGTCCCTATTACAAGGGGTGAGATAAGGATAGAGAACAGAATCTCCCCTGCTTTTCCCAATTGCAGCAGACCGTTTATATGAGGAAATGACAAAGGGGAAGTTTCCCCGAGAAGTGTAGATGGTATTGAAACCTGAAGGCTTATATCTCTGAAAAACAGATCATCTTTTAAGGTTTTGTAATGGACATAAAACATACCTGATATATTTTGTCTCAAATCATTGATTTTTATCCTTGATTTTAAGTCTCAGAATAAGAAAACTATAGAACAACCATATAAATAAAGCTAACATAAAAGGAACCCAGACAGTTCCTTTTAATTCAATGCAAAAATACTTCCCTTCTCTGTTCCAGGGGGAGCTCAAAGATATTTTGCTCAAAGAGGCAAAGTTACTTAACTGGAGGAAAAGAACTCTTAACTCTTTTATGTTCCAGACAAATCATTTATGTAAGACAAATGAAGGAAAATATAGTGATATGTTTTGACTTAGACCTTGGGCAAGATTTCCTCTCCTAGTCTTTGCAGATTCCCCTCTCATCCTATCTCAGATGCTCTTTTTTGTTGCTGGTTTATTTTTCTCTCCAGTAACCGCTCAACTTTACTTGTGAAAGTAGATTTTCTCTGCTCATAGCCAAAAGCAAAGATAGGCAAAAGCCTGTCAGGAGTTCCTTGCTACTTTGTCAAGCCGATGCTGGCATGGGCCATGGGGAAGACTGGACAGGATCCTGCTGTCCAGTTAGACAGGTAGGACTGCACTGAACTTGAAGGCAGAGGAGGCTGGAGATGGGAGACGGCAGAGTAGGATGGGTCTCAGAAAGAGTGAACCGAGTGGGTTCACAACATGAAAGATATAGTGGAACTGAGTGGGCGGGCGGGAGAAGGAGAACATTCTGGGTAATTGGAACAGCATTCACCTAGTAAATTTGGGTGACGATGAGAACGTCCACCTGATGAATGGATAAGGCAGCAGGCAGGAAGGCCAGCCGAGGCTGATTCACAGTCCGAATATGAGGTGATGTAGGTGGGGGCAGCAGAAGTTCCTTCCACGAATACTCCCTGAGTAGCCCCTGCCAGTGGTACCAACTCAGGAAGTTGAGGGTTGGGAGAGGTGATTTCTTGCTCATTTGTCAAATGAAGCTCAAGGGTATGGTAGTAAGAAGGACTTTGAGAGGGAAGCGGGGGTGGGGGGGCAAGGAAATGCGTTAAGGAGGAGTTGTAGGCCAGTTCGCATGGAGGAAGAGTTCAGAGCTAAGGCCACATGTGCTAGATCCTCCACTTGAAACACTGTTCATCGTCACTCATCACCCCTCCCTTGCTTGTCTGATTGCCTCTTCATATTTCAAGTTCTGCTATTTTCTCTAGGAAACTTGCCCTGACTTCCAGCCCTACTTCCCTGATTCCAACCTGCCTTCCTTTCCTCTGTCTCTCTCCACGTCCATCTCGGTTAGATACTGCTCCCCCTTTTTCCCAGAGCTTTCCCCAATTCTGTCATGGCCTCTGACACACACATACAGAGACGCTGTGTTATGTGTGACTGTTTGCTATGCCACATCCTGTAGTGGAAAGTTCAGTTTGGGCCGGGCTTGCGTCCCATTAAGCTGCCGTGTCTCCAGCATCCAGCACAGCGCACAACATCCAGTTGGTACTCAATAAACAGTGGCTGAAAAATTACCCAACATGAGAGGACCTTAAAGCCCAGGTTAAGATGTTCGGGTTTTGTTTGCAGGTAATGGGAAACCACTGAGAGGTTTTGATTGGGAAAATGATAAGACTGGAGCACTTCCTTTGGAACTGATACTTGCCGTCAGTGCGTAGGGCAGATTCATGGAGCCACTGAAAACAAGAAGGCTAGTGAGGATGCCACTGCTGCAGTCCTCACTCGAGCCGCTGAAGTCCAGAACTGGATCATGAGACCAAAATGAATAGTGCTGGGGCACAGGTAGTTAGCTAAGACAGGAGCCGGCCTGGAAGCAGGAGTTCATTCTGGCCAAGCGATGCCAGGACTTCCAGGAAGACGTGTCCCATTCTGAAGGTGGAAATGTGAGATGAGAGCCAGGCCGGAGCTGGGAATTGTAGGTATGAGCATCATCCCCATTACCCTGAGCTGGGAATAAAGACAAATTTACACTATAGGTAGTTTAATTAAGGCATCAGCCAGAAAGCCACGGATAGAATTTCAAGGTGATACCTGCCAGTAGGGGCTACAAGTAAACTTACCACAAAAGAAAGGAGTATTGTCAGAGGGTTGGGAAGAGGGAACTAGGGAGTTAGGGAGACCCTTTTTGTGCAGCGTCCCCCAGCAGGGTAATGAAGGCATGGTGCACCGACTCACGTTCTGCATAGGTAGAGACGGGGTATAGGCAAAAACTCGTTTTCCCTCAGGGGTAGCATTGGCCACAGCTGCTTCTGACATGGGCTTGCTTTTCTCTTACTTGGTTTGGCTGGCTCTTCCACAGATCACGCCACTTCATTTGCCCTTATTGTTCTCATCCATAAAATGGAGTTTTCACCTCATGGCTCTTAAACTTCCTTCAACTCTTAATGCTTCAGTCCAGCTTCAACCACAGAAACAGTGTTAAGCTTCCAGTAAACAGTAGGACTTCCCACTCTATAAGCAGTGAGTAAATACTTTGATCTCCTCCAACTTACATACCTTGTAAAACTTATACTTCATCCAGTTTTTTTCCTTGAATCTCTTTTGCTGCCTAAGAAGACTCAGCAGCAGTGTCTCAGTAATCATGCAGCTGCCGGACTAATTAGTATCTGGATACCCTGTCACTGTGAATGGATGTTTGTAGCTTCCTTCCAGCCTTGTTTCCGGACAGACCTTACCCAGCATTTTGCTCTCTAAATATGGACATAACATCCCTTAACAAACTCCTTCAAATGCAGAGAGGGGAGAACAGAACTCAATGAATTATAGTTACCTGAAATATGAATATACCTTAGCTCCAAACACAGTAGCCTCTCTGAACTCTACATTCTTGAACCAACCTAACAAACTATAGTTTTCACGTCCACTTTGAGGGCAAGAGTCTTCCATTTTCAATCATTAGACTAAAGCAGGGAACTGCAAGGGTGGGCCCCAAAGAAACCACAGTTGTCTTCTGGAGGGCAGGCCCCTTGTAATACAGCTTTCCCCACTAGGTAAGTGTTCCAGAATCCCATCCGTATCAGTGTACTAGCTGGCATTGTTGCGAGAGGCTGCGTTCAGCTTCAGTGACATTTTTTGGAAGACTCTTTCAGCGCGTTTGCCCATTTCATGGTGGGTGATCTACAAGCCCACCTGCCCACTCCACACTGAGTGTTTAGCAGCTTTTGTCCACAAACAGCATGACCCCCATGCCCCACCTTCCCTATTCACCTGAAACTGCCCCAGCAGCATTTTTTTGTTTCCCTGGATGGCAAAAAGTCCTCAAAGAAAAACGTTTGCCCATGTGGAAAAGGTGAAACAAAAAACAGTAGAGGCACTAAAAGGCATCAAAATAGATGCATTCGAAAACTGTTTCAAGTGGTGGAAAAAAATCTCGATAGGTGTATTGCATCCAATGGACAGTACTTTGAAGGTGACTGAAGTTTAAACATGTAAGAAAGAATAAACACACAATTTTTCATAAAGAAATTCCTGGGGTTTTGGGGTCCTCAGTTGTATGAGGGTATGTACATAGTTAATCAGCACCTGAAAATTCCACTTTAAATCGACTAAACTTGAGAAGTTGAATGTTATGAAGTCCCAGGAAAGGCTCTGGGTACCCTACACATTGACGCTACGCATTGGTCCCAGCCTTCTGGAGAGCAAGCAGTGTATAGTAAGAACTTTGGGACTAATCATACCCTTTCACTGATAATACCATTTTAAGGGGAAAAAAAAATCCTAAGAAAACAGTCCAATAGGAGTAAAAAGAAAATTGTCCTTAGCAATTCTATTCATAATCATAAAAGTTGGAAGTGCCCCAGCCACCCAGTGTGAAATTTGCTCCATGAGCTCAGAGAACATAAGTATAAAGGAATCCACTCTAACTTTACAAGCATTCGTGGAGTCACTTGTTACTTCTTCAAGAGATTACACAGGTCTTTGCAGATCACGTTCAGGACTGTCAGTGTTACTGCAAAGACAGGGAGAAGCCACTCAGGGCTTGAGCAGAGATTGGGAGGACAAGGCAGAGCTGAAAAGTCAGCATGGCTGGCATCGGAGAGCAGTGGTGGTGACTTGAACTACGACAGGGCCGGCAGGGAGAAGGGGATGGTTCAAGGACTATTTAGAAGACCCGGTCTGTGCCTGATTGGATGTTAGATAAGAGGGAGAGGTCTTAGGTTGACTGTCCGGTTTCCAGCCTGGTCAGCTGGGATTTACTGAACTCTGATATATACCATGTGGGTTGTCGGGACTCACTGTATGGTGCCTGAACCACGTGCCAGAGGCAGTACCTGGAGATCACTGAATGTTCTGGAGTTAAGAGGAAATGCGTGGTAGGAGTAGATTTGCCATAGACAAGCTGGTAGAAGCCGTGGGAGTGGACGAGAGTGCCTGGAAAGAAAGACCAGCGAGTTCTGGGGAACCTGCCTGTGGAAGAAGTCCTGGAGAAGGAGGAAGAGCAGAGAGGTGGAGAGAAAGCCAGGAAAAATCTGAATCTCTGAAACCATGGAGTATTCTCACGGGAGAGGCTGTGGTTCCTGGTGGCTAATGCTGCTGAGAGGGCAGCAAGTCCCCAGGCACCAAACTCTGCCCGTTGGGTTGACGGCAGGCAGGCGGCCTGAGCAAGAGCAGTTCGGAGAAGGACCCGAGGAGAGACTGGAATGAGGGGCCCTCAGGAGGGGAGGGAAGGAAAGTCACCATAACAGGGCAGCTCCTCAGAGACTTGGCTGCAAAGAGAAAGACACGGAGACACCTGGAGGGGGAAGGGAAGACAAAGATGTGTGTGTGCGCGCAAACACGTCTAAGACAGGAAAAACTTGAAGCTGCTGAGATGCTGAAGGGAAGAAACCCATACGAAGAAGTTGAAGATAAAACCATGAACTAGAGAGAGACACACACTGTGAACTAGAGATGTCTGTATGAAATGATGTCAGCTGGAAAAAAATTGCGTAATGTAAATGTGACTTCATTAAACGTTTGTATGTGCTTTAAGAACAAAAGTATTGGAGCAAAATAAACACTTTCTAGATTTCTTGAGACACATCTGTTAATAATTATTATAACCGTAAGGGGTCCCATCTACTGAGCAGATGTGGTGGCAGACAGACATGGGCTGGTGCTTGTTCACAGCATCTCATTTAACCGCCCTAACAGTCCTGCCACGCCTGTGGCATTCTTGTCACTTGAGGCAAGGAATCTTGAACTAAGGTTCAAAAATAGTTTGCCTGAGTGCATGCAGCTGACAGATAGAGGAACCAAGATTCAAACTTGGGACTTTCTTGCTCCAGAACCCAAGTTCTTTCCTCTAAAAGTGAAGAAACTTAGATAAATTTG
Organism: Tonatia bakeri; assembly: GCA_004024845.1. Classification (NCBI taxonomy): domain Eukaryota; kingdom Metazoa; phylum Chordata; class Mammalia; order Chiroptera; family Phyllostomidae; genus Tonatia; species Tonatia bakeri. Next base: position 79,283 of record PVIA01002289.1, on the reverse strand, counting down.
ACCCCATAAACAGCATCTGTACAATCTTGGTCTTTAGACAGAAGCAAAATTGGTAAGCCGCTTGCAACTGTTTTATTCCATCTCACTATTATCCATTTGAAACAAGTTGCAAATAAAATAATGGAATTTAGAATTCTCAAAGCAGGTGTCTGGCTTTTCATGTCCAGATCACCAGTGCAACATGGTGTGTGGGTTTAGTGTGTGTGTGTGTGTGTGTGTGTGTGCGTGCGCGCACGCGTGCATGTGCACACGTGTGCACACTCACATGTATGCACACATGCGAGTTCTGCATGTGTCACATGTGCGCATGCACTTAATAGCATGCCTAGGTTTTACGGGGCCCATAGTTTATAATTTGGGGGTTGCAAATCGTTCTAGGGCTCCTCCCAAAGGGCTATGTAAGTGAAGGCCCCTGAAACTCACCAGCTGCAGGGCAAGCCCACCCCCGCACGGGCGTGTGTGCACATGAGCAGTGTGTGTGTGCATGCAGGTTTGTGGAGGCATTAACAAAAGCTAGAGGCACCTTTTACGGTTAGGACTAGTTGTTTCTTTTCTGGGAAGACGGAGAAGATTTATCAAGAATCGAATGGGCCAAGAATTTTCCGAAAAGTGCCTTTTGAATTCAAGCCAGTGATCATTAGCTAAGTTAGATGTGAGTGCTTTGGCTCATGCTCTTTATTTTCAACAGCAAATAAATATAACATTTTAAAATACCTTCTTTACTCCAGAGATCTTTTTTTACTACTACTTTTCAGATAGGATCTTCTGCCCATAGGAACGTTTTAAGAGTGTATCAAGGGAACAGGCCGGGTGTTGGAGGAGTCAGGGGACTGGAGAGGTGGAGGAGGGCTGGAGGCCGTCTTTGTTTATTTAGAAAACAGTTGTAGACGGGGCGCATGTTCATGTGGCTCCAGTAGCCAAAACTAGGAACCGAAGTACATGAGTTCGCGCAGGGGGCCAGATTCCAGCTCAGCAGAAGAACTACCAACTAGAGCTGTCCAAAAATGATTTGCTTATGTTGTGGCCGGCTGCCCATCGCTGAAAGTACTCCGCCAAAGCCACTTCTTGGCAGGGGAAGGGGAGGCGGGGGACTTTTACTGAACACAAGTTCAAGTCGTTACAAGAAACCTCTAGAATACTCTCTCAGGCTAAGATTCCCAGCTATTGTCAGGCAGACACTATTATTACTGCCAGTCCTATACATACAGAGTGTTTCACAATTAGCTGGGTCCCCCCCCCCCCAAGCAGTGGCGTGTTTGTGCTGAGCCTGACACATTCCCCAGCTGAGCCCCTGGCTCCTGAGGAAACATGTCAGCGAATAGATAGGTCTAGCTATGGCCATATTTCATGGCCTCAGAATGAAGTTTTTTCTTAGCCCTTGTTCCCACCTATTAGCCAGCTGTCACGGGTGGTGCTTATGAATGCCGTCTTACTGGTTTTCAGAATAGGCTTACAGTTCAGGTATGGAACTGGCCAGGTCCAGCTTGATCTGCTGCTCCTCTCCTCCACCGCCTCGCTTTTTCCTGCCACTCAGAGACGAACCTTCGCTGCCTGGCTCCCTCTGCCAGCTTGGGGATGGGAGGCTGAAGAGAGCGGGCACAGGAGACCTGGGGAAGTGTGGGGCTTAGCCCCCCAAGCCAAGGGAGGTGTCCAGAGAGGCCAAGAATGGGTGAATGGCCTCAGTTAACCTTTGCCCTTGATGGAAGGGAAACCTAGCATTCACTGACCATGACCCAGATGCTCCTCCCTTGTTCAGTATGGGAGACCTTCATAGGGGCCCACAGGTCTGTCCAAAACCACGTTAGTAACGTCGGTAATAATGGTGGTGGTGATGGTGAGACAGCAGAGATCACAGACACAGCTATTGTTTGCTGAGCTCTTACTGTTTGTCTGGTGCTGTGATGAGCTCATTACCCGGGTTACCCCCGGGACTCCTCACAATACTCTGTGAGGTAGTTGCTGTTTATAGGCCATTGTATAGGGGAGGGAACCAAGTGAGGCCTGGGAGCGTTGAAGGACGTGCCTACGGCACCAGTCTGACTCCACAGCGTAGACTCTTCCCGATCCGTTAATGTCTCTCCCTCTCTCTCTCTCTCTCTCTCTCTCTCTCTCTCTCTCTCTC
>PVIA01002289.1:0-77061 GCA_004024845.1 Tonatia bakeri | reverse complement strand
CAGCAGACTTCCGAGGTGGGTGTTGTTTGCTTTTTGGCAGAGAGGTGCAGGGACTCACTCAAGGTCACCAGGGTGGACGAGCCGAGGGGCCGCAGCCCAGCAGTCTGTGCCTTCCCCCCACGTCTCGTGCCTCTCTGAACCAGCACAGTCGAACACCCTCACACACTAAATTCGTATTTCCTGGCCTCCCCTTCCAAAGCGAATGCACTCATTACTGACCTTTTTTTTTTTTCCCCAGTAATAGTCGTCATCAGGAACACATTTTTCAGTGTTTTTCTCTTCTGTACCCCGCCGAAATAAAGCCTCGCTGAAACCCATGTGATAAATCCAGCAAGTGTGAGGCCGTGTAAATTAAGAGAAGTCTAGGAAGACATTGCACTAAACCATAAGTAACAGTGTTGATTAGGGACTTATTTTTGTGAGTGATTAAAATATGAATCATTAAAAAGGGGCTGTATTTCCAGTTCTGGAGCCTCGTCTCTTCGGAGACAACATCACACGGCCGCCAGAGTGCGGTTCCAGGAGCCCCCGCGGCCTCTGGGCTCCAGAGCACAGCCACGTGTGCCTCGGCTCCACCTTCCGCAGAACTTCGCGGACATCTGACTCAACACCTCTGCGCCTTCCTGCTCGTTTCGTTAAAAGGACATGCCCAAGTGACGTGATGTTCTCAGCTCCTTTTAGTCTGTTGCTTTATTGAGTCATCATAGTAAATAGTGGCAGTAAGTTATGTTAACAACAACCAAAACTCAAAGGTAGAGGAAGGAACAAGCCAAAACAAAGACATGAGAGACCTCAGGAATCCCTTGGAATAGATCACGGAACTTTTATTTGGTATCAGTGGAAAAGGGGCTGAGGTTTGCACCAACTTTAACATGGAGCATTTCTCAGGTTCAGGCTCAGTTTAAAAGAAAAAATAATAATTTAGCAATATCTACAGCCCCAACTATGCCATTAAATTAAGTTGCTAATTAAAGAATCTGTTTTAAATGGCCAAAATGAGAGATAAAAACCCATTCTGTGCTACAGGTGTTAACTGTGTGTCTGTCTGTGGGGGGGATGGGGGGGACAGTCAGAAGACTGTGGTATTTTAAAGATTAATCACCCACCCCTAAGGGGTTTTCTGGCACCTACCTGCATTTTGAACTTGGGTCTAAGCCAAAAGGGTGGGACAAGACCCTGACAGGTTTTCTTTCTCTAATAAACTGCCCAGTGGACACTTCAAACAGCAAACACATCAGAACACAACAGCCCCCACCATTCTCTGCCAGGGGGCTGACACCTAAAGATGATTTTCTGGAAGTTGTGGGACCTTGGAGCAATGCTTGTGTTGTATTTGTAAAGGAGGGATGCGTCCCGGATGTGCCAGTTCCCTACACAGCCTCTTCAGTAGTTCGCGCCCCACTGGGATTGGGTGGGTAGAAAAGCATGGTTTTGTTTTTGGAGTTTTTTTGCAATGATTGCTATGAAGAATCTATGAGTTGTCATTGGGACATTAAAACTCTTCACACTTAATGATTTCATAATGCTTTGAATCATCTGTAATGCAAGCAGAGATAGATGGGGAACGGATATTTTCACAAAAGTAAAAACAATAAATCAGGACAGCTCAAATTTCAGAAACGTCTATGACACCCCCGCGAAGCACTATCACCATGCAGCTCCTGGAACAGTTCAGTTATGCGAAAGGACCAGGAGGGACGCTAAACTACGATACGCTGGATTCTGGTTACACAACTACAGAGAAGGACGAGCAGGGCTGCTTTCCTCTTAGTGAGAATTGTAGGTGACTTTTGTGTTCTTTCTGGTTTTCGGCATTTTATAAAGCTTTTTGTATATTTCACAACCGAAAAGTTCTATTGCAAAAGTGGCATGGCTCTGACCTTCAGAGTACCAGCTGGCACATCGTGTGTGTCCCCTGTAAGGTCTGTGAGAGTAGGTAGCACACCTGTCTTACTCATGGGACACGGTATCCTCAGTACAGTGCCACGCAGAGGTGAAGCTCAGTAAAGGGCTGAATAAAATATTCCCATTTCTTTATTTCTCTTTCCTTCCTTCCAGGTGATGTACTCTATGAACTCCTTCAGCATATTCTGAAGCAGAGGAAACCTCGGATCCTTTTTTCACCATTCTTCCACCCCGGAAACTCAATCCACACACAGCCGGAAGTCATACTGCATCAGAACCACGAAGAAGGTACCCGAGGAGGTTTATTGCTAATTTGATAAGTTGTTTTTTTTTAATGTGATTCATTTTTCAGTCAACAAAAAAATTATTGAGTGCTCACTTTGTAGAAGACCCTGGGGAAATGCCAAGGTGAATAAGATACACTCTTGGTTCTGTGCAACTCACAATCTAGGTGAAGCAATGGGAAAGATACGCACACATAATGGTAGGCATCCTGAAGAGGTGGGGGAAGGGGAAGCACATGAGGGGCAAGCAGCAGGGTCAGCTTCATGAATGAGGTGGCTCTGGAGGACTCCTTGACTGCCCAGCTGGATTCGGATAAGCGGGGATGAAGTGGGAACATCCCAAGCAGAGAGAGTGACATGGGCTGGAGTAAGTCCTTGGAGTAGAAAGCAGTCAGATGACGGGTTGCAGAGTTTATCTTCTCCCCAACCCTGCCTGCTCCCCGCCCCCAACAGTCTTTTGTTCGGAGAAATTTCAGACATACCCCAGGCAGAGAGACTAAACTGAATCCACGCCCGAGAGCCATCGCTGTGCCTCCACGACGATCAGCACTTTGACTCCGCAGAGCCCCTGACTCCGAGGAGGTTAAATTGGAAATAGAAGGTGGAGGACTTGGATGGAGGAACGTAATGGGGAGTCACTGAAGATCTGTAAGCGGAGGGTAATAAAAGCTGGAGGAAGAACAAAAGACCCAAACCCTGAGAAGTCGGGGGGCCCCCAGAGGTCTCCTCTCCTTGCGCCAAAGGCGGTTTCTTACAGCGCACTCAGCACAGGTGCTTACGTCAGCTGTCCCAGGTCCTGCTCCTCCTGTGCGTCTCACCCGTCATTAAAGTCACTGGGAGAGCACAGAACAGAAAACCATACTGGAGTTGTGGCCTGGACATAGTTCCAAAGCAGGCGTACGGGTTTGGAAATAGAGCATAAAAATCTTCCTTCCACTGGACAGCGGTGCCTCTGCGGAGCTTACGTCCACGTGCTCCAGCCCGGGTTGGTTAGACAGCAGATGTGGGCACTCACGACAATACTTTTCAACTTGTATTTTTTCTTAGGACCAGATGACTTGGGGATTAAAACCCTGGTCCCTTGGGGCATTTCCTGAAGTTGATAGATCACGCCCAGGAGCAGGGCTAATATTTTTGTTTTGCTGCTGGTAAATTTTTTTAAAAAATGAGAAGTTTACTTCATTAACACTTCACAAAATTCCTGACTCCAGGCGATCAGCATGTCTTCCTTGTGCCAAGTGTTTCACAGCAGGTCCCCTCACTTTCGTGATGGGGACGAGAGGAGTGTTTCTCGCCTGCTCCCTGCCCGTTTTTCTCATCCTTTCCTCTAGTTTTACCCTCGCTAAATTTAGCACCTGACCCCACCCCCAGTTGGGTTTCTTCATTCTTCTGCTCTTCCTGCATGTACATTTCCTGCTTGCATAATAACCAGCAGCTACTCCAGAGGAGAGGAGGTGGGTTTACTGAAGCTTGACATTAGGGCAAGAATCATACTACCTCGCCTTCCTCTTCAGATAAAAAGGGTGTGAGATGGGTTTCTCTCTCTCTCTCGCTCTCTCTCTCTTTCTGCCTCCCTCTCTTTCTCCTCCCTCTCTTTCTCTCTCTCTCTCTCTCTCTCTCATTACTTTAAAAGAAATCCATTTGGATTTTCTCTTTTTACTCCCAAATGTGATTGGAGATTGATGGTCTCACCTCATCACAAATCCTTCCTCCTTTCCCCGTGGCCTGATTTGACTCATAAGTAGGCGTGTTTGCCGTTGTTCTCATTTGCAGGAGCTAATCAATAGAGAAAGCTGGCTTACTCTCAGAGCTACTCTCAAACCGAGTAAATACAGATGTGCCACGACCTACGCGGTAATGAGCTGTGCTCTCAAGTGTTATGATGGTGGTGGTGATGAGCTCAGTAGGTAAAAGAATGGAGCTAATGAGGCCAAGGTCAAGGGCTTCATCATCCTGTGAACCAGTTAGCTCTGCTTCAGGCCCAGCTCTTAAAAGTGCTCTGTTCTCAGAGACCATTTCTTAGAGCTGAGAGCCGGGAGATAAGATCTGAGAACGTGTGCGCTCTCCTTCGCCTGTTCAGAAGCAGGGCATGCTCTCAGACAAACAGGTGGACACACAAGAAGGGAAGTGTAGGTTTTTATCAGGTGCTAGCAAATGAGAAGAGCTGTGCAAGGCACAGAGGTGATCTGAAGAGGTTGCTTGCCCCGAGACTTCCAGATGTACTGGTGCCCTTGGTGACAAAGGAGCTGCCCAGGGAGGTGATGGACCAGTACAAGGTCCCTACCCCCCAGCCAGCTCCCACCGCTTCCCTTTCTTAACCACCAACCAGAAGAAATACCCAGCTCAGCGTGAACTGTCTCTGGAATCAATACTGTGATATTTACTTGTGGCTGGTGACACATTAATATGGGCATATGTTAACAGAAAGAGCTGGCCCTGAAATAACAGGTCTGTAAAGTGAAATTATGCATATCAACTCTTATGTCCCCAGTGATTTATTTTACGTCGTCAGGGACACAGTGCCATGTCAAAGTGCGCTGCTCGTCACTCGGCGCAGAGAAATAGGACAGAATGGAAGGAGAACAGAGGCATTTCAGACACGGCCCGACTTGTCCCCTGAGGAGGCTGGCACGGCGGGGCGTGCCGAGTGAAGTGCAGACACAGAGCTTCATTCAGCCCCGCTGTGACTTCACCTCATCACCGACACCCACTTAACCAATTCGGACGGTCATAATTTCACAATGGGAATGTATCTCACAGTACAAAGGTATCTTGTTTAACCTAGCAGCAGTCCCTGCAGATTCCGCCTCTGAGTACATTACATTGAAACCACGCTTCCCTCGCTAGCAGCCATAGGGCAGTCCCATAAGCTAGGAAGCTGGTGTTAGCTCAGAGGCCCCCCCTCCAGGCTGACAGGAGAGGAGGGTGATCCTACTAATTCACACCCTTTCTTTGGTGAACACTTATCATCTCCATATCTGTTCTGAATTTGTCAGGCCTTGGGCAAAGCAGTCATCAGATTACCACCTAGATCTAGGAAAACCAGCATTTTCACTTTTTCCTTATTTACTTATGGGGAGAGAGTACAATATTATATAACCAAGGTAACCTTACAATTTTTCATCAATACCAAGACATTTTTGACATTGAAACAGGACTCTAAAAAGCAAGCTGGAGCAATAGGCATAAACCAGAACCATCTCTGATGAACTGGGATACATGGTCAGCTTAGATGAAATTTTTTTGAAGAATGGTGTCAGAAGTCAGGAAACCAGGTTCTAACCCACCATTCTTCCAGAACAATCATAAGGGCTAAATTTCTCATCTCTCTGGCCCTCGGCTTCCCCAGTTGTAAGATAGGGGATTAGACTAAATGCTCTCAGATCTTAGACTAAATGTTCTCAGATAAAAAAAAACTTACGTTTTTATCCACGGTCTGAGCCTCCCGGGGTGATAATGAAGATGAATGAGACACATTCTCTACCTTCGGGGTCACAGGCAACTAAAATCTGGAAAACCCTAACAGTGTCCTGCCTGGTGTTGCTCAGAAACAGCTGAACATCTCTCCGAGGTTCCTTTTCTTTGTTTGCTGTGACCCGTTGTATATTGGGAATTAGATAGTTTTGTTGGAAGGAGACAAAATAAACACTGACACTGCTTCTTTCACTAAAGCGAGGAGGCAAAACATCTTCAGAAATTTCAGACCAGCAAATCATTTTAAAAGACATTTATTTCACCACACACCGTTGTAATATCAACTTCTTTTAATACCTTAGGTTTCAAAGTTACTTACTTTTAGCTCCCATGGAACATATAAAAGAAGGGGTCTGTCCTGAAGTATGTATTAGAGTGCCACTGGCCCTTTGGTGTTAGAATGCTTGAATAGTGATTCCCTAAATACTCACTGAGCGATATAAAACGTGCTTTCAGTCTGGGCTAGTCTTGGAATGGCAGGGTTAACCCTTTCAGCCCAGACGTGCACAAGTGTCTAGAGAAAAGATAAAAGCTATATTTCATAAATGTTCTTAGTCCCACCCCCTCTTTGGAAGACCCTCCTATAATTTCAGCTTCAGTTCCTCCCCCTCCTGTGCCCCATCTAAGAAACTGGGAGGTGATTTTTAGTCCCTTTCATTTGAAAATACTTACACATGCGGTGCTCTGATTGTTTCTGCAACAGTAGACAGTTTTACGGTGAAAGTTCTGCTCTGGGGCAACTCTTTGACAGCAGGTGGACATGGGAATCGGAAGTGAGGATGAGAAATTTCAAGTGTCAGAATACTGTTTTTCTCAGCACAGGGTAAGAGAGGAAAAAGAAATCACATCTTTGATGGGGGCCAGGATCAGTGGCCTGCATTCTGGGGTGGCCCACAGGATTTTTACGTATACGTAATGCTTTATGAAGGGAAGCATTACCTCTCCACACCCACCCAGCCTCCCAACCCAAATGCCCAAAGACTGTTTGGGAGGAAGGAAATCATGCACAAACTTAATGAAAGAATTAAGGAAGATGAGGTATATGGATCTGTTTTATAATATCAAAATAAGAGCTGACATTCTTGGGCCCTTTCCGTACGCCAGGTCCTATTCTAAGCTCTCACATGTTTCAGTCACTCCGTCTTCACAGCCAGCCTTTAAAGAAGGTGATACTATTTCCACTTTGTAGACAAGGAAACTGGGGCTGGAGCAGTGAAGTAACAGGCCCCAAATCACACAGCTGCCGAGGAGCAGAGCTAAGCTGTAACTCCAGTCTACGTGACTCCAGTGCCTGTGCATGAATGAGCCAACCAGAGTAACGTTTTCTTTTTTTTTTTTTTGCAAACACCCTAAAAATGGAACATGAATGGATGATGGGTAGAATTGTAGAGATCAGGATGCCAAGTCAGGTCTCCTGACTCGGGTATAGTGTGGCAGGTCCCAACACACCTACTTCAGTTTTTCTGCTTCATAGTACTTGAAACTGCCGAATCTAAATAATGAGTCAGAGATAACCTCTGAGACACCGGTGTATGCCTTCAACTCATGATATGAAAAGTTTGTGCTAACTTGGACTGAATTAACCAAACTTGGACTGCCTCGGGATGACTGGACTTAGTGCAACAAGCACCCCCAGCCTGTGAGAAGCGTGGGCTCTGAGTCAGGCACTGAGCCAGGCCCTCAGGACAGCTGCTGAGTGGGCAGCAGGGGAGATGAAGCTTTTAGCTGCTTAGGCCGTATCCTATTACTGGGTGTTGTTAGAAAACACCCCCGGTTCCCCATTCTTGCTGGAATCCTGTTGATGTCTGTCAAGGAGACCATCGGCTGGGGGCCGACATCTTCGTAACCCGTGTTAAGTGTGTGACGCGTGGTGGAGCCAGAGAGTGTAATGGTGTGCAGCCCCGCTCTTCAGACCCCAGCTCCCCAGTCTACCAGCTGGGTGACTGTAGCCAAGTTACTAAATGTCCTTGTGCCTCAGTTTCCATCTGTAAAATAAGGAAAATAGACCCACTGGAAATGACTGGTATAAGGAAGGATTGAGTTAGTGTGGAAAATGGCCTTAGAACATCTAGCACATAGCAAGCACCCAATAAATGCTGTTCGTTATCATTATTTGATTTTTTTGCCACTATTTGATTGGGTATTTTCTCTTAAACTCAAAAATATAATTGTGATAAAATATGCGTAGCATTTATCACCTTAACCGTGTTTAAGTGTTCAGTAGTGTTAATTATATTCACATTGTTGTGCATTGGTTGGTTGGCTTATTTACCTTCAATTTCAGTTTTCCTAATTAATCCCATTATTGCAACTGCAGGCACTTCACGTAAACACCACATTTGCATAATCCAGACATAGGAAGGACCTTTTGCCTACCCACGCCATTATTCTAGAATTCCTTCATTGGTTAACCAGGCACCATAAGTAGCTTTATTTCTGTGGTAAAATACATTGGAAGTCCCAGCCTTAGTTACTTTCAGGACACAGCTTGATGGGAAAATGAGCACTGTGTGTACTTTGCAATGTAACCTCGCAGTACCTGGCACGTGGTAGGCCCTCCGTGACCCCTTTGGGACCTAGTAATCTTCTGGGGGGTGTCCCCTCACACATTTAAGAACTATAAGATTAACTTTTGTGTGCCCCTTTCAGTTCTGTGACTGTTGGATTTGACAGGTCACGAGGTTCCACCCAAGGAAGAATAGGCCCAGATCTTGACTTCCTGTTGTCCTCCAGGGAACCAGCTCCCAACGCCTTTTCCCACTATCAGGCCTCATCTCACTGTTTCCTAAATCCTTTCCCCTGCTTTGCTTACCGTATTTCATGGTCGAGGTCAGCATGACCTTTTACACTCTGACCTTGGTCCCCTGATGCAATATTTGATGGTGACGGGTCAGTGTGGAGCCACCAGCTGGTACACAGAGCCCCTTTTCAATGGCCTGGGCGGTCAGCCTATGTCAGAGAGGACCTGCTCACCTTCCCTGCCTCCTCTGGCTTCCTCCAATAGGAGAAGTTGCTCTGAGCCCAAGAGCTAGCTGGCTCCATTAAGCCACCAGTTTTAGGGGCAAGGATCACTGATATGCATGAATACTTGTCCCAAGGTAGGCAGGAAGTCTTCAAGAAACTTCCTCTTGCCCTGAGGGAAATGTCATCTGATTTTTTTGAGGTAAGGGCACTCGGTTCACTTCCAGACCAGGAGGCCCTCAGCTGATGTTCTCTAGCTCTTTCCCCTTTCAGCACTCCGCTGCCTTATCTTCCTGCCGCCCTGACCCCACCCACGGGTCTGGTAGGCTCATTTGAAATCTGATGCCCTGATTTCATTTATTTTTGTGCTGCTTTACTAAGACTGAGGGAGATTCCTCCCTCAACACTGCCTGCCTGCAAAAGATGAAGGCACCTTACAACTCACGCAGGCCTGCTTCTGCTCTCTGTACTGAGCCACTGGCAGAGGTAACCTGTTTGGAGGTCTTCCACCCACGGTAATGAAGCTGAAACCTCAGAGTCCTGCAAGTTACCTTTGTAGCTTCTTTCAGTTCCTTTCTCCAAATGCTTATGAAATTTAAAGAGCTTACTTAGGCTTTATGGTGTATGACCTCAAACACCTGTAAATCATACCTTGCAAACTTGGGCAGTTTTATTCTCAGACCCTCCAAGTGAATTCAGTAGCATTGGCACCTTTTCGAGATGAATACACTGAAACAGGCAGGCAAAGTGTCAGTGGAGAGCCTTGCCTGAAACTCCTGGAAAGGGAGTAGGAGATGAGGGGTGTATTCGTTTCCTTAGACTGCCTTAACAAAGTAGCGCCAAGAGTTGGCTTAAACAACAGAAGTTTATTATCTCACAGTCCTGGAGGCTGGAAGTCCAAGAGCAAGGCCTGGGCAGGACGGGTTCCTCCTGAGGACTGTGAGAGGGAAGCAGCGGCTGGGGGTGCTCCTCCACGTCCTTGACTTCCCCTTCATGTGGCGTGCTCCCTGTGTGCGCCCACTTCTTCAGCCCTGTAACCTTTTGATGTCTTTCTTTGTTGTGTCTGTTTTCTCCACTAAATTATGATGTTTTTCAGAGCAAGGACCACATTTCCTTACTCTTTGCACCCAAGACACTGCTTGGAATATAGTTGACATCACTCAAGGTTCTGTGATTCCATATCTCTTTTGCCATCACTGTGAGGAAAGCATTCAGTCACGCAGTGCGTGTATGTCCATGGGTCCAAATTCCCCTTTTCATAAGGACCCAGTCATACGGGATTAGGGGCCCACCCAACTCTCATATGACCTTACCTTAACTAATTACACCTACAATGACTCTTTTTCCAGTAAGGTCACATTCTGAGGTACTGGTGGTTGGGACTGCAACATAAGACTTTTTTTTGAGCTGAGGGAAGCACAATTCAAGCCATCACAAGTAGTGACAACTCAGGTATATGTATGCAATCTGTTTTGAATTCCACCTGAAGATCCTTTGATCGCCATAGAGCTCCTTGTGTCATTCATCGCCCCCACTGATCTTTTCCAAAATTGTTCTGGGAAAGGGCCCCTTCTGGAAGAATGTGGAATAGGGTGGACTGAGGCTGGTGAATGAGGTTTACCTGCTGGGCCTATTGACTTGCATCTCTCTAACTTGACTTCTCTTATCATCCCTGGCCATGGGGAAAGTGTGCCGGTGGACACGAGATCCTGGTGTGTGGGCTGTAAACTTGATCTTCGCCCTCATCCCACCCTGGAAATGTTCTAGTCAAAACCCATGATTTTAACCAATGGCAGTTTTTTTTGTTGTTGTTTTGTTTTCTTTAAGATTTACTAGTATTTAGTATTTATAAATGATTAAATTGGGTCAAATTTTGGTAAATTTTAAATAGAGAAGCTTTTCTAGTAAATAAAAGGGAAGAAAAGAAATCAGACAGGTTTTTTTTTATGTAATCATTGCATTTAACTACCTAATTTATTTGGGGCTGATGGGTAGTGAGAAGGGACTATTTGTGTCTAAAAGAGACCCACGAAGAGAAAGGTTTGGGATCAGAAAACACGTTCAACAAGGATGGGTTCCCTACCAGTCCTTGGTCTTTTTCTTCCTTTCCCTCTTCCTTCCACACCCACACTAATTATGTGTGGCTTTCCCTCCCTCTTCCTTAAGCATTTCCCTCCCATATCAAGACCTTCAGACCGAGGGCAATGTGGATAATTTCCCAGTTTTCTAGCTGGGCAATCCACCAAGAACAAACCCAGACATCAAGGCCAGACCAAAAAAATCTTCTTGTTTTAGACAGAAGACTCCTACATCTGAGGGATTTAATGCACCCACTGTCCGCTCGGTGCATTTCCTGTGTCCGGAGCTTCTCCGCCTGCCGGCTCTGGTCTCATAAGTTTCCATACGCTGCTGCCAACTTACAATAACAGAAGCATCAGGCAGCAGGGTAGGAGCGTCATCGCCCTCTCCATCCGTGGGCGCATGCTTTGCAAACTGAAACAAAAGCCTGGAAGACCTCACTGCAGGCCTTTCAGCCTTGACATTGGTTGCGCCCAGACCACCAGTTGCCTGGAATTAATACCCTCGGATCCAGTTCTCTACCATTAATGTTATCAACTTCATCAAGTACTTCCTCTTTGAGTGGTGTCTGCAGACAAAGAAATAAATCAAGCTCCTCCAAGGCCTATTCCTGTCCGGATCCTGAGTCAAAAGTAAAATCTGAGTTGATTATCCAGAGCACTGTCTCCCTCCTTCATTGTTCCCAAAGATCTGGGCAGGAACAGAGAGTGAAATCTCCCCAGGACATTACATCAGTTCCTCTTTACCCTTGGCATGAAAGTTCATCCTCCCATAGTCCTCCCCCCAGACTTCCTAAGGCCTGCCGTGAGTGCACGCCCATATGCTGAGCCTTGCTGCCCAGGACATCAAAGGAAGGCTGCAGGTAACCAGACCACTGGGCAACGCCTATGTCCATTTTGAAATTTGTAAGACGGGAAATGGATTCAGGAAATAGGATTTTTCAATACATGGTCTGCATCATCCTTAAGTATTTTTAAACCTTAATAAGCTTTTAAGGAAAGGGAGCAATTCTGCCAATGACATTTGGAAGAAAATATCTGAAACTTCAAAATGCAAGTATCTTAAAATAGTTGCTTACAACGGCCGTATTCTGTGACAAATGAAAAGTGAACCATGGACAAAAGATGAGTTCATTTTCATGGATAGCAGAACTGAGATCCATATTAGCTGTTAAAAGGTTGCCTCATCCCTAAAAGAGTGCACATCGTTTCTATCGTACTAATAATTTCAGCCATTAACGTTAACTCCGTGGGTCTAATCAGTACCCTGTAAACATTGATTTGCATTTTGGTTCAAGTGAGGACGTTAGTACTTGTTATCCCAATCCGTATTATTGCAAGATTGACTAAGCACTTAAAAAAACTTTTATAGTAGAAAATATCAAATTGATACAAAAGGAGAGAGAATTATATAGTGAACCAAAATGGACCCATCCCCAGCTTTAATGCTGAATTATGGCCGTTCTTGTTTCCTCTGTGCCTCACCTGCTCTCTAGTTCACCACTCAGGTGTTTGTAAAGTAAGTCCCAGGTATATAATTTCATCAAAATGTGTCAGTACAGGACTGAAAAATAAGGACCCTTTATAAAATCATAATCACAGAGCTATCATATCACCTGGAAACTGATAGTTCCTCAGTATCACCAGTTTACTAACCCTGTCTTCTGTCATCTCCAACTGCTATTACATCCACGCAGTCCAGTTTAAGTCAGAGTCCAACCCAGGTCTGTACATTGGGAATGCTTGATGTGCCTCTTAAGTCTGTCTTAGTCTGTAAGTCTCCGCCTGTATCTTTCTGGTGCACATGGTTACTCTCCCTCTCTCTCTCCCTCTCTCTCTCTCACACACACACACACCTGTCTCCCTCTCTTGGTATGTAGAGTTACTCAAAAGTAGCACAACTTTCCCCTTGTTCATAGTGTGTCTTTTTTCCTTTGGTTACTTTCAAGATTTTCTCTTTCGAGGTTTTCAGCAGTTTGACCATGATGTGTCTGGGTGTAGCTTTCATTGTATTTATTTTCCTTTGGGATTTGCCAAGCTTCTTAGAACTTGAAGTTTGTCACTGTCACCAAATTTAGGGACAATTTGGCCATTATTTCTTCAAAAAATTTTTACACCATTTTTTTTGTTCTCTCCTTAAACACCAATTACCTGTCTGTTAGACCATTTAATACTGTTTCAAAGGTCACTGAGGATCTGTTTTTAACTTTTATAAATCTGTCTTCAGGTTTACTAACGCTGTCTTCTGTCATCTCCAGCCTGCTGTCAAGTCTGTCCAGTCCAGTTTTCCATTTCAGACATTGTAGTTTTTCAGTCCTTGAGTCCTCTTCTTCATCTTCTTCTTCTCTTACAGTTTCCGTTTTTCTTCTGACAGTCTCCATCTGTTATTGCTCACTATGGCCATCACTTCTTTTAAGTGTTTGAACTTACAGCTGCTTTAAAGTTGTGTGTGTGTGTGTGTGTGTGTGTGTTTGCTAATTTCAACATCTAGATTACTTCAGTATGTTTTTGTTGATTGCCTTTCCTCTTGATTGTGGATCACGTTTTTCTGCTTCTTTGCACGTCTAGAAAACCTTTAATGGATGCTACATGTCCAATAAAAGTAGATAGCACATTGTAGAGACACTATCTTGTCTTATTCCTCTGAAGGAATAAGTGTTGATTTTTATTCTAGCAGGCAGTGAAATGACTAGCTAGTCACTTTAAATTTGTGGGTGCTTAGCCTTACATTTAGTTAGGATAGATGTATTTCAGTTTTGCCTTTAGCCCTCAGGAAAATCCCTTTGTCCTCAAGCATTTTTCTTATTCCTAAGCTGAATGCACTCCTGGGTTAATAAACAGCCTGAGGTGGCTACAGAGTTTTGTCAATAGGACTTAAGCTCCAAACTCTGTCTCCAATACAGTGGCCAGTACCTGAGATTTCCGCTCATATCTTTCAGTCATCCAGCTATTGCTTTTCACTGAGCTCCTTAGCATTTCCCCTGCATGTGTGCTGTTCAGTACACAGGTTAAGGATTTGAGGAAACTTTATGTGCAAATTTAGTGGCTGCTCCCTTTCAAGCTCTCTTCTTAATGAGACCTGCTCTCCCACTTTTTTTCCCCCATTCTGGCAGCTTCATTCTCTAATCCTGATACCTCAAGCAACTTTCTATTCACTTTCTAGTTTCCCCACATTATGTACAGTTAGGAGGATCGTCAGGGAAAAGCTGTATAAATGTGGATCTTACTCCGCGTACTTCTTTTCTTTCAAGAGTAACACCCCCTTCAGTTTTCTTTGTTACCTTCAAATAACTTTTACAAATGTATTTTATCCAGATTCTATTATTTTTATCTGTAGGAAGGCTAGTCCAACACAAGCCACTCTACCATTGCTGAAACTGGAAGCCCCTTCTTCTTTATTAGGAAAACGGTAGCATACCATACGTACTTCATCTTCTTTTGCCTGTCTAACCATGGAGCCTGCAGGCCAGTCCTTGGCAGAACATTGAGATACTCCTCATTCCATTTTATAGCTGTGTAGTTCTCTATTGTTTAGAGGTGTACTGTACCCTTCTAAACCAGTCTCCTAGCAGTAGCTATGCCAATGATTAAGCACTTTTAAATTCATGGCAGCAGGTTACACAGTAGTCACAAAATTAACCCTTTGCCTTCAGGATGATTTCTTAATGATCATGAACAATGTTTTTTTGTTCCCTTTCTCACATCGTAGGAGCGATTGACAGGGGTCCCCATTTTCCTGTCCACCCTGTGTAAAACTGTCCGAGAAACCACCTCCTCTGTCTCTGTGTACCAACCCTATCAGATTCTCAGGCTCCCTTTATATAGTTTGTCATATGGATGTTGTCATGATGGACAAAGGAGACATCTTTGGCCTGCTTTCCTTAGAACCATGGACAAGTTTTTCAGCAGAACAGGGACCTGCAAACATGCCCATCCTTTGGGCAAGGCAGCTCTGGGAACAGATATGGCCATTAAAACCTCATTAAGATGAGTGTGGGGCCCTGTGGGAAGCCCCACTTTCAGAGGCAGATTTATCTCCTTCCTGTCCTTAGCAGGATCTCTTAAAGTCACGTGTGTGCTGGCTCCTCCCTGAACCTAGCCTACAGAACTATTCTGTGGCTGAGCTGTGGACACTTCTGACATCCTTGCTCAAAGGTCAGCAGCTTAAAAGTTCAAGTGGAATGGGGTGGAGGTATGTTAGGGGTGTCCATCCCTCCTTCTTACCTGTGTCTGTCTCTAACCATGTGTGGACAGGGTCTGCACACTCAGACACAAGGCGATCCTAACTGATCTTTCAAGTACAATTAGATAAGCATTCTGTACTTTGGGCCCACTGTTCGTGCTTAGAGCAGGTTTTGATAGGACTTTCCCCCCAGTGTGTACATAGCACAGTGGTAAATATTGTAATAGGTACATAGGTTCTAGAATCTGATTGGAGTCAGGTTCTAATCCCCAAACTGGCCGTGTGACCTGGGGTACGTTGCTTAATTCTTTTATGCCACCATTTTCTCACCTGTGAAATAGAATTAATGTAGTTAGTTAGTATCTCCTACTTAGGGGTGTTATAACTTTAAAACAGTACAATCCAGTACTTAGAATATAGTAATTGCTTTATTACTATTATTATTATTAAATGCCAACAACTCCTGGAGGCAGAGAATATGAGAAGTTGCTCATGAAAAGTTAAGTCAGTGAAAGCATCTGGAGAGAAACCCTTAAGGACCCTGAAAGCCACATCGAAAAGTCAAAGATAAAGAATGAAAGTTTGGCTTCCTTGTGTTTGCAAGCCGCTAGTAGGTGATTGATGGAATGTTTGTAGACATTCTTAGCTTGTCTGGCAGCAGGAAAAGAATTTTAAGTATGTGCACTGTAATTATTTTTCAAGCGGTGACGTTGACACTGCACCCTGGGAAGGAAGCTGCCGCCCTGCGCACGCCCCACTGTGGACTGTGGCAGAGCTGCAGCGAGGTCCCTGTCCTGACGTTCACTGGGGGCTGTGACTGTCTCTCCCTCTGCTCCGCAGATAGCTGTGTCCAGAGGACCCCACGGCCGTCAGTGGAGACCGTGCACCACAACCCTCCCACCATTGAACTGTTGCACCGCTCTCGATCGCCCATCACAACGAATCACCGGCCGTCTCCCGACCCCGAGCCACGGCCCCTGCGGTCCCCCCTGGACAACATGATCCGACGCCTCTCCCCGGCCGAGAGGGCCCAGGGACCGAGGCTCCACCAGGAGAACAACCACCAGGAGTCCTACCCCCTGTCAGTGTCTCCCATAGAGAATAATCACTGCCCACCGTCCTCCGAGTCCCACCAGAAGCCATCCAGCCCCCGGCAGGAGAGCACACGCGTGATCCAGCTGATGCCCAGCCCCATCATGCACCCTTTGATCTTGAACCCCCGGCACTCCGTGGATTTCAAACAGTCCAGGCTGTCCGAGGACGGGCTGCATCGGGAAGGGAAACCCATCAACCTGTCGCATCGGGAAGACCTGACGTACATGAACCACATCATGGTCTCCGTCTCCCCACCCGAGGAGCACGCCATGCCCATTGGGAGGATAGCAGGTAAGAGGGCGCTCCCCTTTGTCGCCACGTCAGCCTCAGGGGAAACCTAACAAAGCCCCACCCCTTCCTTAGAACCTTACAGCTAGCCTCACACCATTCCCAATTCGGAGCCCCCCCGAGGGCTCTGTGAAGGCCAGCGGAGGCTTCTGCCTGGATGAGGCAAAATCCCTAATGGGCTAGTTAATGAGCCCCTGGGACGAAGTGGTTAATGAGCCTCAGAAATGTTAAGAAACAAATGTCCTACGTTCAGCTTATAAGGAGAGTCACACCAGAATCAGGCCTAAGCCAAAACATTTGAAATGAAAGGTTTATGAGCCTGTCGATGGCCCTGTCCTGAAGTTTCCCTTCGCTAATTAATAACCAGACACAGCATGCAGAGCCTTCATCTCAGACTCAGGCCTGCAGTTCCATCCCATGGGCAGTACCAAAATGCTCCTTTACCTTGGGAGCTGGGCAGGAGAGAAAAACAGAATGACGGTGTTGGAGGTAGGTGGCGTTGGGTCATTGGACAGAGGAAGCCACCCTGGAATTCCTTTACTTTAATGACAACAAGCCCAAATTGGCTTCTCTAAGACAAGAAACCAGTGGAAATCTACTCATTGTATTTTTGCTTGTCTTCCCACAATTTACATGAAGTCATTCTCCAGAAGCTGAACCTTCTAATCGCTTGGCAAGGTTAGCTCTTTCCCTGGTGCGGCACTCCGTTTGTGAGGCGTTTGTTGAGCACCGACTATGCACAAATGCGTTAGGAAACAGGGGACACAGAGCTGATTTAACACAATTATTTCCTCAAGGAATTCAAAATTTACTGGGAAAGACAGATGTGAACACCAATAACTAAGATATAAGGCAGAATGAAACAAGTCCTATGTCCCATTCATTCAGTGCACAAGCATTTATTCACTTATTTATTACTCACTTACTGTGCACTGGGATAATTAAGTACTGTGGAAGGAAAGCAGAGAGAAGGCACATTTTGACTTGGAGGAATTGAGGAAGGCTTTGCAGGGATGCCGAAGGTGATTTGTGTTCTCTAGTGAGAGGCATGCATGGGGGAAAGGAGGGGTCAGACCTGTTGGGGGGGCGTGGAAGATGAGAAATGCCTCTCCCCAGGAGCCCTCACCCCAGGACAAAGCCCCCGCCGACCCAGGATGGAGCAGTTCTCCTCAACAAGTTCACGCCAGGGCAACACGGAGTCCTGCAGGCTCCTTCAGCTGCATCTGCCTCAACTCCTTGGCCCTTTTCTATTTAAATCATTTGTTTCCAGACTTTTCTTTGGCCCCAAGCACACCTCCAGTATTGCCTCAATTTTATTGTTATAGGTAATTTACATCAAGAATGTCGAATCAGGAAAATAAGATGGCAAACAAACACAACCTCATGTTTTAAAAACCCTGACAAATGAAACGATCCCTGTCTGGGATCTGACTCCAAAGGATCCTGTGGGGTCAGGCGTGAAGAACGGGTAGGGACTACGTAAAATAAGGGAGCCCCGAGCTGAGGGCTCTAGGGCTGGGCGGTGGGTGCACGGAGCGGTGAGCATGTGATTGTTCGCTCTACCTTTACATATAGATAAGTATTTTTTTGATAATAAAAAGAAAAAATAAACTGTGTAAAGAAGAGCAGGGGAAAAGGAAGCGGAGCTTAGTGCAGACAGGAGCGTCCCCCTAGACAGTTGGAGAAGGAGGGTGAGTCATCATATTCCAGCGAACGCTACAAACGACCCATCTCATGCTTCCCCACAAGACCGTTCTCATGTTGTTTCTTGCGTGGACTGCACGGCCGTCCTGGGCATTTTGCAGATACTTCCTGCTTGTTCACAGTTCTCAGAACAGCACTTTGAAGTAGCTTCTTACTGCCATATTCATTTTAGACGGGTCACTTGGACAGGGGAAACCACAGGGGAAACTGGGTCCTGGAGCAGCAGAGGTCAGATGGAGGCCAGGTGGCTGCAGGACGGCCTTGCCGCCCCCTCGGTCGCTGCCCTCCGCGGGGGCCTGCCTTCCTGACGTCCGTTTTGTCTGCCTCCTCCGTGACATAAAGAAAGTTAAGTCTTTTAGGCTTAAGTGAGTCTTTTAAGTCTTCAGTGAGATGCTCCATGGAATACTGTGCTAAACAAGGGGGGGACCTTGGTTCCTGTGGGTGCCCTCTCTCTCTCAACAACACACAGAAAAGGAGAGTCTGTGCTTGTCACAATGATTCTAGGAAATCAGAATATTCATGTTAACCCAGATCCTTTGGGGGAATGAGTTAACTCCTACAGTATGATAGAATCCCCTAAAATTATTTATTATTAGTGCTCTAGTGGGATATTCAAAAGTATAAACATCTCCAGATGTATGCATTAACCAGTATAACCCAATGCAGGATTAGCTCATTTAACTTTATAAAAGTCACTGTTTTTCTCAAGAGTGAAATGAGAGGGCTGAAAAGTCTACAATCTAACTCTAACTCCAAAAGTCTATGGCACAGGTAGCAAACACAAGGCCCTCCACTTTGTTTTATCCAGCCCAGCACTTTGTTTCTGCCTGGCGACAGCACCGAGCTATACAGTCCTAAAATTACATTCAGCCCTTCGAAGGCAACCGCGAGGCTGATGTGGCCCCCGGTGAAAATGGGTTTGACACCCCTGGTCTGTGATGTAAGACTCAGTCTTGATTTTGTAACCCACCAAAGAGAACTCGTCCCAATCCCAGACTCCTTTGTTTCGTCTGGGAGAGCACTGTGTCTCCACCCCAGTCCTCCTGGTGTCTTATTGGATGACTGTGATCCTTATAAAATTGACTCAGTTTATTGGGGTGATTTGTGTGTACAGTGTAAAGTTCTGTCATTACTAAACAGCCATCATCACCCTTCAGATCTCGGTAAAGCAGTTGTTAGATGAGAAGACTTAGCTCCTTTGGCGTTTTGAGTGAGCACAGAGCGGAAAGAAATGAAGGTGCTGTTGGATGTCACCGATGAGTACCGTAGCTGGAGGGTGCGGACAGAAGCACTGCTTATGAGTGTGGATCAAATAGCACAGTCAGGTTCTTACCCATTCAGATGGAATTTGCTTGGGTGCAGTAGCGTTTATGCATTTGGATACCTTCGGCATTTAAGACACCGCACTGCCTTCGTGGGGTGGGGTGCTCTAGGAAGCGTAGATGGAATCTTCTTCGTGGAAGAGCTGAACACAGCTCTAAGTGCGGTGTGTGGTTTCTTTGGAGGACGCCTATTAAGTGCTACAGGAGGTTGGAGTGGGCATATCAGGGAAGGTTTTATGGAGGGGATGGCTTTTAGCTGGGTTTAGATGCATGCCTCGAACATGGACAGGTGGAAATTAGAGGGAAAGTGGTGATTCCAGATGTGGAAAACATCAACAAGATTAGGTCGAGTATATCTTGTTCTACTTCAAGTAAAAATGTAAATTCTAGAATCCAGACCTATTAAACATCCCTCCCCCTTCATCAATTATTTTTTCACTTTTTAATGTTGAGATGCATCATGCAATTAAGAGACTACATGCAAACTTATGGTAGTTTACTTAGGTATTTATCTTGTGGCAAAGGTAAAATAAGCAATAAAGGAAATTCAGTAGGTAGTTGACAATTTCAATACAAAGTGCTAATTAGATCTATTTAAATATAGCATAGAGCTTATTTTTAAAGGTGGTGTTTGTTTTTCAAAGGATAAGATGGACTGTTACTGGGCTGAACAAGCTGGAATGGCTGACATGCTGGGAGAGAGTTTAGCATCGGCCAGAGCGAGACAAGAGCCCGGCTTCCATTTTTTATTGAGTAGTTTGTGGTATCTGTAACTGTGAACGAGTTCCTTGTTTCTGTGCTGATGTTCTGTTTATTATCCCTAGGAAGAGGTTGCTTGGTGGGGCAGGGGAGGAGGGGCAGCATCTGTCAACCTTCTAACATTTCCCTCAGCCCACAAAAGTTTTATTGGCCTGTGTCTCACCGATGTGTTTTGCAAGCGAAGAGTCTGTTGGCAGTGAACACCCTCAGCTGATGAGGTGCAGCTCTGGTGATGGCGTGAGTCATGTCTTCAGTGTATATTGAAGTTCATTCTTACAACTCCATGGTTTCAAAGCTAGAAAGGTCTTTTACCAACGAAGAAAAGGACGTTCAGACACGTGAAGAGTCCAGCCCCGAGCGTCCATTTAGCATTCTCTCCAACACACTTGTCTCCTCCTGGCCTGGGGCTCCAGAGCAGGGATGGGAAACTGGGGCCCGCGGGCCGAGTCAGACACTGCCTGTTTTTGTAAGTTGAGTTTTATTGGCACGCGGCCACACCCAGTCACTCAGCACTGTCTCTGCCTGCTTTTGTGCAGCCGTGAGTCGTTGCAGCTGAGATGGTATGACCGGCAAAGCCTGAACTGGTGACTGATTGGCCTTTCACAGAAAACGTTTGCTGCCCCCTGTTCTACAGCATCGCTTACTTGTCTGGTCAGTCAGTCAGGAATCCTAGGCAGGAGGGAGCATGCAGAAGTAGAAGACACTGTCCATCTCCTCAAGGAGTTACTTGTACTCTAGAGAATGGGGCACACCTGAGACACGTGGGAGGAACAATAACAAGTGATGTAAGAAAGGAGACACAAGTTCTAGACTGCAGGCTGTCTGCAGAGCAGTCCAGAATGGTTGCAATAACATCATCAACATAAATAAAAGACAGCTAAGTAAAAGAAATTATTGCTCTGCATACAATTTCTTTGCATTTTATAGTTAAATCATTCATTCATTTATTCAAAAATTATCTTGTATCCCTGTGTTCCAAACACTTTTCTAGGTGATAGGCAGAGCATCCCTAAATGCCAAGTGTTGCCTCTTTTCTGACCTACACAATGGCCCTCTTACATTACACCATCAAACAACTAAGTTCCTGCTTTGTTTCTAACGATAGACAGCTAGGTCTTAAAAGAAAAATGTTAAGTCAATTTGGCATTCTCTTAAAATTCTTCAATTCCATTAACACCTGAGTGATCAGACTTCTTGTCTGCTCCTTCTATCCCTGGCCTTGATCCAAAAATCTGAGGAAGAAGATTCAGCAGAGCTCTGCTTTGGAAGCCATTCACAGCCCCTCATTTGCTATACAGAGGTGGGGGCTTCGGAGGTCTGTACACATCTGCCTGTTCCAAGTCCGTGGCGCATCCCAGTGGAGCACACTTCTTGTCTTGGGCTTGTCTCGCAGCTTCTGTTTAAGTCTCCCGTTTTGCTTTGCAAATGTGAACTTCGTGGTTTGTGAGGATTTCGTTGGTTGGTTGATCCTACAGCAGATAAAACAGAGAAGTGCCCCCACCCACTTCAGGCCACGTTGTCTCCTGTCCCAGCCCCCCTCTAACACACTTCATGGCAACTTTTCAGGTCCTTGTAAAAAATATATTAACTATCTGTCAAGCTTCCTTAAAAAAAAACAACAAATTTAATCCTCACCACAGGATGCATTTATTGATGTTAGAGACAGAGAAACATCGAAACCTAGGTACGTGCCCGGACTAGGAATCAAACCCACAGCCCCCTGGTGCACAGGAAGATGCTCCAACCAACTGAACCACCCGGCCAAGGCTACATTTTCAACAGAAACAAAACTCTAATCGTGGAGACATCGAGTCTCCTTTATTGCTTATTTGTCACTGAACTAGGACAATGTACTTTGTTGATTTGGTTGTATCGACTGGATGGGTTTTATATGCACAGAAAGTCAACCCTGGAAGCCTCTCATCTAAATCAGATGAAGGAAAAGAAGCCGGAGGCCCCAGGGTAAGCAGTTGGAGGCTCTCCTCCGGGGCTTCAGGGCTTCGGGGACCAGAAAGCCACACCACACTGTTCCCTCTGGCTTCCTCCGCAGCAGTAAGTGCTGGTGAAATTGTTTCAAATGAGGCTCTTGGACTTTTGTTTTACAAATGAGCCTCAGGAGCCGCCTTGAAGGGGGGAAAAGGTATCATTAAAGGAAGCCTAAAGGGATTAATACGAAAGTGATGACTGGCCTTTGCGGTAAGGTAAGGGGTGTGCAGGCGTGTGTATGCCTTTGCACGCACCCTTACATGTATGAATATGCTTGGAGGAAAGAAAGGACAGGCCCGTGGGATGTCTCCACGAGCCAGAGGGGCTCAGAATTTTAGTAGCAGCTGAAAGAAGCACATCTCCCCGCCACACACACACAGACACACGATCTCAGGCAGATAACCCCTCAGCAGATGCCTGCATCCCAGAACCCCTGAGGGCTCCTGGCCCAGGGCCTAATGCTCAGCCAGCCAGGAGTGTAAGGCACTGGGGTGGGCCTCTGGGCAGTGTGGGTTCTGGCGTCAGCAGGATTAAATGTCAGTCCTGGTCTCCCAAGGAAACATGCTTCACGTGCCTGCGGCCTGGTCTGCCTTTTCCATGAAAATGAAAAGATGAATACCCATTTCTGGGCTCTTCTGAGTACTAAGGAGATAATAGATAAATATATAGCACAAGTAGGGTGATTACTAAGTATTAGTGTCCCTCCTCTGCTCCATTTTTCCTTGCTCTACTCTAGGGCTGTGGAAAGCAGAGAACAGGGGGTACAGCCAGGACGACTGCCTGCCAGAACTGGCCCAGGGCATTGACCTCTGTCTGGGGCACTAATTTCCAGTGATGCTGGCCCGCAAAGTGTACCCTTCAAGGCACCCTGATTTCCTTACTTCCTTGGAGACTAAGTCCTGCACTCCCTCCTGCCTCCTCTGGGCTTTTCCCACTGTTTGGAGGAGATAGGTGAGCGCCCTGGGGTGGAGGGGAGGGTCCTTCAACAACACCGTCCCAGTGGCTCTGATCTCTCATACACAGGCCGAGTCAGTGCACTGTATTTTCACCGTGAACCACTGAGAGATCAAAGCACCCTGAAAGACAAGGCAGTCTCGGGACAACTGCAACAGTGGCTGCATGGAAAAGAATAGAAGGGGCTTGAGGAGACTGGAAATTTCAGTTTGTTCAAGGGTGCGTCCCTACCTCGCTGCAGCCCCTGCATAGGAATTCCCAGGCTGCCCCACACCCGAGCAGAGCAGGGACGGGGCGGTGCTGCGTTCCAGCTGTGGCTCAGGCTGAGCTGTAAGGCCCGAGTTGCAGATACCAGCATTTCCCAGCCGTGCTCCACACCTTCAGCAACCAGGGGTGTGAAGGTCCAGCCCTGTTTGCAGCTGCTGTCCCTCTGCCCCCTGAAGCCAGGAAGCATAGATGTCTTCTTTCCCTCAGCTCCTCCCTCCCACAGCTTGCCACTGTGCACATGTGGTTTCTGTTTTCCTAAGCCACAGCAAAGCATGAGCAAGTATCCTTTGCAAACACACCTCTGCGGATCAGCACAGGGTTGGCTGCACTGGGTTTAGAAGCAGAAACTTTCTGCTCCTAGGTAATGGCACATCTAGAAATAGAGGAGGTGGGGACACAGCTGCAGACCATCCCCTGCACATTGTAATCTCCATGTTTCTATAAGCAGGATTTCTCCAGTTTGCTACTCTTGATATTAGGGCCAAATAATTTCTTGATGTGTGGGGTTGTCCTGTGCATTAGAAGGTACTTAGCAGCATCTCTGGCCTCCACCCACTAGAGGCCAGCAGCAGTCTCTGCCCCAGTTGTGACAACCAAAATCGTCTCCAAATATTGCCAAGTACCCCATAGGGAACAAGGGTTTGGACAAACTGGGGTTGCTTTTATATAATGCAGAACAACAAGGGGTTTTTCGGGGTTGTTTTTTTTTTTTTTTTTTTTTTGCATATTACTTGCTTGTTTTGTTGCTAAATCTGAAATAAATTGATTTATTTTTCATAAAAAATGTAAAGAAATTAAACAGGGACACTCAGCCTCTTCTTGTTCTCGTTGGAGATTATACCCACAGAACTCCAGTTTCCAGAGTTTCTAGACCTTCATTTAAAATTCCATTTAGGCAATAAAATTATTCTCTTAGAAGCTTTACCAAAATTTAAATTAACCACGATCATTAAACATCCCCTCCATCAATAACTTGACTTCCCACTCAGATTTTATAAACATCAGTTTTGTCTAGCATGACTTTTTTCCATTGAAAACCATGTTGGTTATGTGTGAGTTGCCCGTTTTTTTACAATCTCTGCTCAATAAACTTATACAATGAGTTTCTGGTAAGAGACAGACGTGGGAGTGAAAATATTTCTTCCTCACCACAGGAAGAGATTTTTTTTACAATGTCTTTTAGCTGCAGACACCCCGGGCACCTCACGCGGCAGGAAGAGCACTGTCTGTCTGCAGTGGGAAATGACTCTTCATGATGACATTGGACTCGGGCTAAAGCCTCTCATGAACTTCCTCTTGTGGAGGAGACAATCCAAATAACAGACGTTTGTTTAAAATATCCACCCCTTGACATAGAAGGCCCTTCAGTTGGAGAGGAATGCCCTTAAAATGAATGAATGAATTCCTTCTGATATAAAATTGTTTACATGCATGTTCAGGTGTTTTACAGTAGTATGAACCTTTGTTTATAGAGTTTGATGAGTTTTTACATAGCATTTCATAGTATTACATAGTA
Organism: Tonatia bakeri; assembly: GCA_004024845.1. Classification (NCBI taxonomy): domain Eukaryota; kingdom Metazoa; phylum Chordata; class Mammalia; order Chiroptera; family Phyllostomidae; genus Tonatia; species Tonatia bakeri. The sequence goes on along the minus strand of PVIA01002289.1, from coordinate 52,285 downwards.
TTACATAGAACATTGCATCTCTAAGAACACAATGATGGTTACCAGAAGGGAGGGGGTTGGAGACGGGCAAAATGAGTGCAGGGGGCCAAAAGGTACAGACTTCCAGTTATGAAATAAGTAGGTCATGGGATGCAGTGTACAGCGTGGTGATTGTGGTCGGTAGTGTTGTAGTACATGGTTGAAAGTTGCCAAGAGAGTAAATCTGAAAAGTTCCTATCACAAGAAGAAAAAATTAGGAGTTTGTCTAGACGGTAACTAGAATTATGGTGGTGATCGTTTCCCTGTAGATAAAAATGTCCAATCGTTACGCGATGTTGTACCCCCAAAGCTAGTGCTGCAGTGTTACCTGTCGGCTATCCCTGAATTTTGGAAAGAAAGAGGACGTTGTGTCTGTGCAAACATGGGTTTTGACAGAACTGCAAAGCAGTCTCCAAAGCATCTAGGGAAATAAGAAGGATCTGCCTTTTATTTAATTGAAATCTTAAAAACAAAAACAAAAAAACTATGGCTTGAACTTCAATTATACAAAAAGGAGAAAAACTTGTGTGGTCAGGCAGTTATTTTTATCATCTGGCATAATTTTTAACTAAAGAAACAAAACAATCAATAGTGTCATAAAAGCCATTTCTACTCTGAGCTCGAAGCAACTGCTTTATGCCACAGAAGTCCTGTCGCTGCTTCCATTAGTGACTGAGTAATTCAATATGTCTTGAATGTCCACATATTTTTATTACACAGCTGAAGTTGGCTTTGCTGGATTAAATGCCATTTAAAATGATTAAATGGCAGCCTGTTTGGGTTATTTTCACATTTATGAAAGAGAAAAGTTTACAAGCTACAAATGTTTTTGAATCTCGCAGGTAAAGTCTGTTCTCTGGTAAGCCCACCCTTCATTTACCAACCAAAGAGCAGATAACCTTCTAGATCTTTTTGCAGTAAATGGTTCATGGAAACACCCCAGTTGGATGAGAAACCAGCATGGTGCCCCCCACCCCCATGCTGGGTAAGCCCTTATTGAGGACGTGGTTACATTTGACTGTTTTGTGAGAAGTAGCTGCTCCCACGGCAGTAAAAGAGGAGCAGCAGAAACATGAAGGGGAAGCCCTTGTGTGTGGGGATGAGGGGAGAACCAGCCAGTCCAGGAGGACTGCCATTGCATTGCTCACTGTCATAAGGGCAAAGTGTCTATCAAACCACAGCAGACAGCCAGATCACTTTTTATTATTAAGTTTTATTCATATGAACACTCTATCAGGGGTGTCCAACCTTTTGGCATCTCTGCGCCACGCTGGAAGAAGAGTTGTCTTGGGCCACACGTTAAACACATTGAGACACGTAATCACACAAAATAATGTTTTAAGTAAACTCACGATTTTTCATTGGGCTGCATTCGCAGCCATCCTGAGCTGCATTCGGCCGCAGGTTGGACGCCCCTGTGAGAATCTCATTCCCAGTCTAGGTGAACGTAAAGGTGTCATCAGGCCTCTTTGTAGTAAAAATGATCGTAACCCTGCAGGAAACAGCAGTTATACACGCCAACCTGCCCCTCCACCCTGCCACACATACACCTTGTTTCTCCCATTCACCAGCATTTAACGAGATAATATTTGGTTTTGTCAGATGTTTTCCAGTTGGAAGAGGTGGTGAGAAACCAAACTGTATGTGCCATTGGATGGCAGGACCAAAACTGGACAATCAAACCACAGCTCAGTCCTCTGTTTTCCATTTGCAGTAAAAATGTTGTAAGGTGGCAGTGGTGGGGGTGGGAGAGGGGGTGCAACACTTTGCCGTGTTGCTGCTTTCCTGAGACACTGGAGTAGTCCTCTTACTAGAGCTAGATTATTCTGTCTGCATTAGCGTGACCCTGACTTCTCAAGGTGCTTGATGATGCTCAGAATTGTCCCCCAGCCCCTCCCCCACTTCAGCCCACCTCCTGGCAGCAGGAACACAATGGCAGGTAGGGGTGGCGATAGAAGTGGCCGGTCATCTTCTGTTAGAATGGGGTTCGGACTCCAGCAGCCGTGTCATTGTTTTAACATCACTTGGCCGTTTCCAAAACACAGTCAGTCACACATCACATTAATTTTTAGATGCAAGTAATCAGTGGGGGGTGGCAGGGGAGGATACAGTAAGAGATAGTAAAGATTTATGGCCATTTTAAGTTTCATGGTTGTTCCTAGAAAGACTAAGACTCCCGGAAAATGCCATATTTTATGCCAATCTCTTCTCTTCAAAGAACAGGCTGGACTTCATAATGGGCGCACTAAACACAGTTAGACCTTGCTCTGGAAAAGTCCTACAAGTTTACAGCTGTATACCTGCTCCCCAGCTTCTCTGAGGATAGAAATCTCACTGGGAAGTGTGGTATAGCACCGGCCTCAGAGACACATAGAGCCTGGAACTCTGTGTGCGTCCCTCATGAGCTGTGCCTTTTGAGTCCATTAGGAAACCCTCGGAGCCCCAGCTTCCTTGTCTGTAAAATAGGAATAGCAACAGCAGCTGCCTCATCCAGGTGCTGTGATGGCCACATGCAGCCGTTCCTGCAGAATACATAGCACAGTGCCTGCAAATAGCACCGAAAATACCGTTGTTATTTTCCTTGCTTTGCCTTCACTCGCATTATCACTCATCCAGTAATCTTGTAAAGTAAGTGTTGTTAGTCCCTCTTCATAAATGAGGAAACAGAACCTGGGGAGAGTGAAGAAACTTGCCCAAGGTGAACTGACTCAACTCCTCTTGTTAAAATAGACCAGAGAAGGGCATGTTATTTCTCCTGGAGGTGAATGTGCTGGCTCAAAAATACTCCAAGTCTAACCCAGACACTCCCTGCCAGGTCTCCCAGGCCTCACCCAACAGAGGAAGTCAACACACTATAGTGCAGGAGCCCCAGAGTTCAAATCCCAGGACCTGGGGGCAGGTGGCGGGGGGGGGGCAGTGAGAGGATTAGAAATAGTGAATTTAAAGTGCCAAGCACAGACAAGGCATCCTGTAATTAATTATTGAGTGCCAGTCATTCTGGCTAGTGCCTAGCAAAGCTCCCAGAATCATCAGTGAACACCTGGAAATGGGGCCTGTTTTTCCTCACCTGGAGACCAGTCTAATATCAACTAGACCTAGAAAGTGCCCATCTGTCCCCACCCACCTGCCAAGGCTCTGCTAGAGGGTAAACCACATACCATTACAGCATGAACTCAGAATGCTCTAGGACAAGGGAGTGGCATGCAATATGTCCCTCCGCTAAGCCACAGCTGAAAGGCAAGGCCTGGCGCCGGGCCTGGCCTGTACTAACTCACTTAATAAGCATTCGTTGCCTAGCCTAATGCTTGAGCATCGGTTGTTACCATACAAGTGGAGAAAGGGGATATTTTGCACTGCGTTTCTTTCCACTCTGCTTTCTTTATAATAAAATGGTTTTTAAAGACCTCCAAAGTATGCTGTAGTGAGAATAGCCGTATTCTTTTTAAAAAGAACATGCTAGTCACAGTTCCTGTGGTCACAGTCACCAAGTCACATAGTTCTTCTTTTCCCACAGCTTTTCACACATCATGCTTCTTTTTCTGCTATTTTTTAGCCGACCTCAGTCTTCTCATCTTTATCCATCAGTATCTCCCTCCAACACCAACATAATCTTAGCGCCACCACTTGTACCAGCTTATACCACCTGCACTCTCTGGAACCCTGGGACTCTCTTCCCTGTCACCCTGCCAGCCCACTTCCATAGCCAACACATTTGCAGTTAAAGCTGGTTCATTCATTCTCTCTCTCTCTCTCTCTCTCTCTCTCTCTCCCCCCCCCTGCCCCTCTCCCTCTTCCCCCTCCCCCCACCCCCCCTTCTGTGGGCTCTACTCAAATTCAAGTCATTGGTCATGACCATGGACAAGTCACTTCCTCCCTCCAGGTAACTGTGATCCCACCTGTGGAAGGAGGCACTTGGCTCAGATGGTCTCTGAGGCCTGCAGAGGACAAAGGTCGCCCTCCCCAGCATGATCCCACGTGCCCCTCTGGGCAGAGATGTCCTCCCTGTCAGGCCAGGAAGTAAGACGGTCCATCCAAACTAGGCGAAAGCAGTTCCTTACTTGACTGGTTTCTGATTCTTGTCCTTAGCCTCAACAAGAAACATTTTCAACAGTGTTTTCTTGCCCTTTTCCTCTGTAGACTGTAGACTGCTTTGGGATTACGTCTATCAGTTGCTTTCTGACAGCCGGTACGAAAACTTCATCCGATGGGAGGACAAAGAATCCAAAATATTCCGGATAGTGGATCCCAATGGACTGGCTCGACTGTGGGGAAACCATAAGGTAAAAAGGGCATCAGATACTTGTTCTATAAACCAGTGCCAAAATAAAGCCTTTATCCCTGGGTTGGAGGATAATTGTCTGTCTTCTGCTTCCTAAGCCTGCCCGTAATTATTTAGTTTCTTCCTTACTGGGCAAACAAGGCAAACAATTAAACAGTTGCGAAGGGAAGGAGATAATTAAAGATGCCCCTTTCCGTTTGTTACTTAGGCTAAGTGCCAGTTAACTCAGCATATCCTGCCTGGTCTGTTAGGGCTGAGGTCTGAAAAACCCTCACTCCCATGCCCCTGACCTTGACCCAGCCCTGTTACCCAGCCGTCATTAAGAACGGTGACAGCGAAGCGTTCTGGGGCTCCCTGACTCATGAGTAGCTTTGGGAAGTGCGGCTTCTGTTCTGCTCAGTTAGAAACTCCCATGTTCCCGAAAGTCCATTTCTACATGGAAAATACTTACATCACAGCTTTAAAACATCCCCCTTTGAAAGCAGACAGTGTAAGAAGTAGGATTGCCCCATAATTTTCCACATTGAGAAGAGGAATGGAATGTAAAAGATAAAGTCTGTTAGCATTAGGAAAACTGTTCAAATATGTAAATGTAAAAAAGTAAGTGAAACAACCAAAGATGTCCATCCATGGGTGAGTGGATAAAGCAGCTGAGGCCTATTCATGCAATAGAATATTATTCAGCCTTAAAAAAGAAGGAACATCTTCAGTAGGCAACCACCTGGATGAGCCTTGAGGACAGTATGCTAAGTGTAATAAGCAAGTAACAGAAAAACAAATAGTGCCTGATTCCACTTACAAGAAGTATCTGAAATAAACCAATTCACTGAATCAGAGGATGGAATGGCATTGCCAGGGGTTGGGGGAAGGGGGAATGAGGAGTTACTAGTCAATGGACGTAAAGTTCCCTTTAAGCAAAATGAGTAAGTTCTGAGAGCTGCTGTACCACATTGTACCTGTAGTGACCACTAGTGTATGGTACACTAAAAATTTGTTAAGAGGGTGGATCTCATGTTAAGTGTTCTTCCACAGCAAAATAAAATAAATAGAGCCAAGGGCTACCCTTCTCCACCCAAAAAAAAAAAAAATCTGAATAAGTCTGTATTCCTACTTAAAAAAAAAAAAATACAGTAACCAAGATCCAGACTGGTGGATGTGGTGCAAAGCCAGTAAGGTACGGTGGTGGCACAACACTGGCCTAGCCAAATGAGAGGGGACATGGGGGCCACAGCGACTGAGCCGTGCCCTGGCTGCTGCCTGGGAGGACCTAACACAGGCCATGACAAAATGTGGCCAGGCCCACTGCCAGATACTTCCGTGTGAGCCACTGAGAAAACTCCCTGGGCAACGCCTACATTGTGCCATAGCCCCAGGGCTCAGAACCACTGTATTCTTGCCTCCACAACAGGAATTTAAGCAACAACAAAAAAACTCTTAGTTAAGATGACAAACCAAAAATACAGTTTGAGGAAGGTCACTGCAACAACAAAAAGAAACAAAGAAATGCCCAGCGAGTCACAAGGTGAAGGATGACCCACAGATAGTGGGAGGCTGCAGGGAATTTCCTGGGCATAGCAGAGCCAGGCTTGGGAAAGGAACTCAGGGAGGTTACTGTGGGATATGCCTTATTAGCTAGAGCACCAGGACTTCTGACAGACGGTGTGGTTCACTGGGAGAAATCTTAGCAGCTACCTGTGTGAAAGGAAAGGGGTGGGAACCCATGGGCCTGGAAGGCAGCAGATTAGCAGGTAGCTCTCCCGAACTAGCAGGGCCACAGGGGCAGCTGACAAGCTTTTATTTTAACAGCTCCCCCAGTGCCTTTTCTGAGGTTCATTTCATTGTGTCTTTGTGCTTTTTTTCTCTCTTCCTCCTTTGAACAAACAGAACAGAACAAACATGACCTATGAGAAAATGTCCAGAGCCCTGCGCCACTACTACAAACTAAACATTATCAGGAAGGAGCCAGGACAAAGGCTTTTGTTCAGGTAGCACTTCCTTTTTCTCCTTTCCTTCTTTGGGGAGGATACTGTTTTCTTTAAATAAGTGGGAGGAGGGAGATTGTTAAGATCTCTACCTGCCTCTCTGGCTCTCAAAGCCATTGTGGCTACAAGTCGGATACCAGGTTCTGGTCTGTTAGAATTTGTTTAAAAAAATGGTTTTTTCTACTTATGTCTGTCCTGTAGTAAAACCAAAACTAAGTAAACACAGTCTGACTCACCTTTAAAGTAATGCGATGATCAAACAGTATTTATTTGGCATTCACAGCCGTTGTAGCTAGAGAGAGCGAGCGAAGTGACATTGTCAGTGGCAGAGCAAGGAACCAGCCCCCACTTGCAGGGCGGCCGTGCTGTGAGCTGTTCGTCAGGCTGACCTGTGAGCGAATCGCGAAATAGATTTAATGAGTCAGTTACAACTATTTTTTTAATGAAAGAGAACGGAATTAATTATGATAGGGTAGAATTGAAAATATCAGACTGCATCCCATGAAATTCAGAGGGACCGTTGATTCGTGAAAATTTGTGTGTGTGTGTGTGTGTGCACGTGCGTGCGTGCGTGCGTGCGTGTGTGTGCACGCGCACTTGCGTGCGTGTGTGTGCATGCGCACGTGCGTGCGCGTGTGTGTGTGTGCACGCGCACTTGCGTGCGTGCGTGCGTGTGTGTGCATGCGCACGCGCGCGTGCGTGCGTGCGTGTGTGTGTGTTTAGCCCTGGTGTAAAATGTGTTTGTTCCAATGCATTGTAATCAGAAGTTAGAAAAGCCTGAAAACTGTTGCACCAGACATTGCTCTTCCCAGAATTCCTCACAGCTGAGTTCCAGCCATTTAAAACTACCACATGAACTGTGATTCCAAGTACAATGTCAGAAAGGAGAAAGAGTCAGAAGAGGAAGAAGAAGGGATCTGAGGGGCCAGTTGGGAGAAGGAGCACACTGGTGTTCGTGGGTGGTAACCGACAAGGTGAGACGAAGTGGAAGTCAGGGGAAAATGGGGTCAGCAAATAACCTGAGGTCATGGGTTTCGGCAGGAGGGGCAGACAAGATTCGTAGATGGGGCTAGAGGTGCGGATTTGGAATTATTTCCGTACAGGGAGAAAATGGCATTGTCTGTGAGCAGATGAGCTCACCGGACAGAACAAAGAGCCTGGGCTTTGGCATTGGGGAGGGGGAGTAAAAACAATTAGAGATCTTGCAGTCAATGGAAAAGGCTATTTAAGAGATGGAAACAGAAAGGACTGAAGTAAAGAAGAACCTTCCTTCTGGCTCTGCGATGCCGTCCCTTCATCCCTCTCTCCACGCTTAGTTCTTGGCTGTATTCTCCCCGCTCTCTCCTTTTTCTCTGAATAAACTGATCCCCTTACACAGCTGAATTCTCACATCAGGGGTTATACTTTTAATCTGCATCCACCTCTCAAACCTTCCTAAAATTTCAAATCTGAATTTCCAAGAGCTTCTTATAGGACCTGTCTTTTAAAATTTACGTTAGTGTCTCAGACATGAAGCAGTCCAGACAGCCCTTCATTCACATACTAGAAATATCTGTCCCCCGGAATTCTTGTTCCTCTCCAGTGGCATCATCATTGTTTTAAGCAACCAAACTTGGCACCACGGTTGTCTTCGGCTCTTCCCATATCCAAATCAGTCACCGTGCTCAATTGGCCGTTGACTCCATTCTTTGTGGCAGGGACTGGAAACCTGGAAACTGCATGTCCCAATGTTTCTCACCACCCGGTTCCAGGCTGGAGTCTACCAATGACAAGCACTTCCTTGAAGTTTGGAAGATGAAAGAAAGGCAAAAAACATTATTATTGCTTCCCAAGCAGTGGATACTGATATCTAGACTTTGTATTCACACGCAGATTAACTCAACATTCTCTTTCTACCCCTGGTCCACTCTCCTGCCTCCCAAATTCATAATACACACCGCCAGCTGCCCCACAACACAAATACGATTCCCTGTGCCAGAAACATACAGCCTTTAATGCTGGCTTTTTTAACATATACACTCTGCAGGTCCATCTCAAGGCCACTGCCTTTATGAGGCCTTCTGCAACTGCTCACGCACACGGATTTCTTCTTCCGTCGTCTTGGGTTCACTTGGCCCTAAACCACGTCATGATTCGCATTGTTAATAGTGAAGTCCTCCTCCCCACAACTAGATAATACACTCCTAGGAGGTAAAGGATAATATTTTGTATAATTCTGTTTTATAACTTATAGAGGCTTTCAATAAATATTTCTTGACACACATAGCATGGAATACCAGAAGCTTAATATGGAAAAACAGTCAAAAGACGAAGGGTTGGTCCATAGGGCCAAATACAGCACATCCGTGGACTTGGCCTCGAGGACATCACTGGTGACTTCAGACGTTGAGGGAGAAGCTTTAGCTAGGGCAGAAAATGTAGAAGACAGATTGCAGGCACTACAGATCATGATGCTTGAGAAGTTCAGTAATATGGGCGGAGAAGAAAAGCCGTGGAAGGTGGGAGGTTCATAGGTTTCCAGGAGCGATTTTCAACAAGATGAAAAGGAAAGAATGGTGCTGTTAGTGAGGGATATTAGTCATTTTTGAGAAAATGGGTGTTGCAAGCCAGACTTGCCGCAAAGGGAAGGCTTCTTGGTATAAAACCCAGGGTGTAATCAAGGGAAGTATTAAATTGTGGGTGCTCTACAAGGTGGACAGGGTTTGAGGGAAGGTTGGTTTTGGTGTAGAACAGGTGCCATCAGCAGCTCTTTCATGATGAGGCGGAGCCGAAAGAATGAACGCGGCTCAGATAGAGGGAGAGTAAAGAGGGTTCTGAAGATGGGCCGAGCTAGAGGTTTGGAGGGTGGCATGAGCCGTGACTATATAAGGAAGAAGACTGGCCAGGCTGGGCTGGAGGGTCTGTGCTAGTAAATAGTGGAAATCAAGAGTTTCCAGGGTGAGATGACAAAGGACTCAGTGGGCCGGCCAGAGAGTGTATCCTTGACTTGGTAAGTGGCCATCATAGGCTTTTGAAGATGGAGGGAGGAGGGAAAGTGTACAACAGGTGTTGAGACAGCTCACCTGGCGAAGGGCAGAGTGTGTGGGATGGAAATGGTGTGCCCGTGCAGCGCGGGGCTGTGGTGCGCCGCTCCACAGCAAAGGCGGCACGTTCACGTCTGGGCTGCCTTCCTGAACCATGGAAATCGTGGTTGAAACATGGACATCATGGTCGAAACATGTCACCAGAATTGTTTCCAAGCGAACTCAGTGAACAAGAAGATAGGGCTTGCTGTGTGCACCCCGCTGCAAAGGAAGATAGGCCAAAGGGGATTCATTGCTAACACTTAGGGAGCATCCGGGTTAACACTGAAAAAGATTTTCTTTTTGTTTTCTGACTTCCAAAAGCACCACTACTCACTGGCCCAGTTACCAAAATTCTCCACTTGGTGCTTAATGGTATCCATTGAGTTAAATTCAAGTGTTGAATACCATTCCCTGGACTCAGAGTCCGGGATGGAAATGGATCTGCAGCTCTCATGGGTCCTTGTAAATGCAACTCTCTAAAAATAAGAAGGGCAGATAAGTGAGCTGCACCAGGGCTCGCTCTCGTGGTCGTGCAGGAGTACACTCCACCGCTCCAACGGGCACTCACTGCCCTGCAGTCATCCTAGCCCTTTGCTGTAGTTATTTCACCATTTTTCAGGCTGTCAGCAGAAGGGGTGCCTTTTCCTATTTGGCACTAAGTTAGTGGTCATAGCCGGCCTCAGTAGCTCTCCAGCTCTATGAGGGGATAGGGCCTTTCTTTTTTGTTTCAAGTTCAGGGTGAAGACAAATTTAGGAAAATCTGATCACTTTACTCCTCCATTTCTTTTCCCAAAGGTTTATGAAAACCCCGGATGAAATCATGAGTGGCCGAACAGACCGTCTGGAGCACCTTGAGTCCCAGGAGCTGGATGAACAAATATACCAAGAAGATGAGTGCTGAAGGCGCCAACCCCCATCTCAGCGGGCCACAGCCGAGGGAAGCCCTGCCCACCAGGACTGCTGGAGAGGGATGGAGCAGGCGGGCTGAGGAGAGTAGAAAAGGAAGAGGCCCAGGAACGGGAGTGACACTTCTCTTGCATACCAGGAGGGACCCCGAGCACCTTAGACAAACCACCCAGCAAAGGCGGGGCTGGAACTCTGGCCAAGGGCACGAGTCTGGGACTCACGTTTCACATCCCCTGCTCATTCGGAATCTGTCTATCTGTAATTCCTCACCCTCACCTTTCCGCCTCCTGTTAGTTTCATGGTGTTTTTGTTTTTGTTTTTTTCTAAGACCATGCAGTTTGACTTTTCATCATTCATCTAGGGGAAGACATCTGAGGTTGTTTTCCTATGGAAATATATATCTGTTATATATATCTTTTTTTTGTGCAAATCTCACAAAGTGTGGCAAACCCAGTTGGTCAGGAAAGAGAATACTTGTGAAAAGGTTCAGGTTCCTCTCTCTCCTGGCACGTGGATCAGGTCTGTTATGTTGCTGTGAGATCTTGGCTGGAGGGAAAAATAAGGGAGAAAAGGATGCTTTTAAAAGAGATAAAGTGAAAAGGAGAGCTCTCTTTTTCTCTCTCCTGCTCCCTTTCCTTCCCTGCATCGCATTCCCAAGAGGTCAGCCTCTTGGAGAGTCTGGGGAGCAGTTGGCACCTAAACAGAATGGGTGCTTGGGGGCTGGCACCGCTAAATCAAACGCACATCCCGGCACATGGCCCCCCGTCAGAGGGAGGCTCTAAACTTTCAGAGACGCTGCTGTCCTGCAGGGAGATGAGTGTTAGTCCAGGAGACCACCCTGGACATGGCCATGAGAGGCACGAAGCTCTGTGGTTCCGCAGAGCGTCGATCAGGATAGCAGGCTGTCCAAGTTACTTGGAAGGCCCAGTCGCCTCGGGATCAGCTTGCAAGTGCTACAGAGTGGAAAATCTTGGGCCACACAGGCCCGATGGTCCAGAAACTGAGTGACAAATCTGCAGGTTATAGAGGCTAGTGAGGTGGGAAGGGTCTTGTCTTTTCTTCTCCATCTCAAAGATTGTCATGTGGTCAGTTCCATGCCCTCACTTAAGTATCTTTTCAATTCCTAGGCTATTTAGAAGTTTCCTTATCTGCACGGGGAGGACCCTGGAGTGTGCAGTCTTAGTTGCCGCCGGTGTTTACCCAGTGTGGGCAGAAAGGAAATTCCTCAGATACAACGCATTAATACATTTCCTTGTCCTTCTTCCCTCCTTGCATTGCTGTGTTTCAGAATGGACCCATTCGTGGCTCTTTTTCACCTCAAAATAAGGTCAGTAGTGTCTTGGAAAGTGAGATGAGCGCTACCCCTTAGCACTTTGGACGGTAACATTTTTAGAGAGCTGTTTAGACTTGCTTTCCTTTTCTAGCCCTCTAAATGGACTCTTCCAATACAGGTTCAGAATCCAATATTAGGAGTATGGTGTCTTTTTAATTCAAAAGATTAGATCTGCCTTACAAAGCACCCCCTCCTTGTTTCCTCCGTTCGGTCGGTGAGCATCTCACAGCTCCCCCAGGGCAGCAGCGGGCCCCAGGGAAAGCTGCCAGGCCCCAGGCTCTGCTTCAGGCATCTCAGAGTTGAATCAGGCACCCCCAGCCTGACTCTCCGCCAGCCCAATGACAAGGACACCAGCCTGGACACAACTAGATGGACAGCGGTTTAAAGACACTGGAATTAAGGAGCTGATCGGGGCTCTTCAGTCCGGCTCTGTTCCCGCCCCATATCAGACCACACATAGACATATGGAGGTGGCCAGCTCGCTCCCACCAGCACACGGTCCCCCCACTCCCACTTCCAGAATATCAGGCTTGCAGTGAGGGCAAGGGCCCTCTGTGTGAGGCTCGAGCCTCCCTTTAGGAAGGGTTTGGCCTGAACCGGCTGGATGGTGATGGAATGCAGCTGCGTCTCAGCATGCCACAGATGTCTTTCAGGAGTGTTCAGCAGCACACCTTGATACACGTTCCAGCCTCTAGGATGACTGATGTTGTATCTCAAAGGGAGAGATGAAGCCAGATACCTGGTGTGTTGTGAAAGCCATTGACTTTAAGGGCTGGAGAGAAAGGGTGGCTTTTACTGGGGCCCTTTGCGTGACTGTGAAATCAGACACCGGGGCATGATGCTCTCCCCTAAGAGTAGGACATCTCATTCCATTCCCTTCATCCAGGCGTGAGGACTCCAGCTCTTTCCATCCCAAGAATCTAAAGGTTGAATTATGGAGGAAAACCTCCTTTTGCCCCAAGGATTTCTGTATGTAAAGCAATATTCTATAAGAATACATAAGACTTAGGATGACACCTTTAGCCACTTAAAGAAGAAATAGAAGGTGCTAACTCTAGTATAGGGTTGATTTCCCATCCAGGTATTACCAATAATGATTTTTCTATTGATTGATTCCCTTACCAGCAAAAGACCTTCCCGCTTGTTCTCTGAGAGAACACCTGGGCAGTGCTGACACCAGGCACACAGGAGTCACCCATTGCAGACCCCACAGATTTCAGATTGAATTTAGTGGACCTTGAAAAGCATCTGTTAGACACTGAGGAATTCAAAACTGGATCGGGCACAATCCTGCCCTCCGGGACCTGGCATTCTGCCTGCGGAGTCTATCCCACATGACAGTCCTCACTTCAGCACTTCGTCCTGGGGGTGATGAAAGTTTCAGCCAGGTCCCAGTTAAAAGCACATCTATGACCTAAATAGGTGATCTTCCCCTGCTGCCATCGTGCGTATCTTCGCTCGCAAGATCAGAAATGGGAAAGGAAAGTGCAGAACACGTGGGGGAGGAGTGCTCTGCCCAGCCGTGTCCGGAGCAGATAGTGCACTGTATCCTGAAATTCTCTAGCGTCTTCACCCTGCACCTTGAGTCAGCCAGGGGGCCTCCTGTCCATCGGGAGACTGCAGTGGCTGTTGCCTGGATGGGCTGTGTGGGAGGAACACAATCTCTAAGGTCTTTTTATCCCAAGGCAGCTTGGTCTGGCCTAAGGCAGCCTCACCTGTGTTCCAGATCTTAGGGCGGGGGAGGGGCAGCAGGAGAGGGGTGTGGTCCTCACAGAAAAAGAGAAATAATGGACTGAAGGATTTGCTCCTTCCAACAGTATCTTTGGAAGCCTCTGATGCATTGTCTTTTTACACTGAAAATACAGAGTTAGCTGAAACTTCAAGGCTGTACCTGAATGACTAAATAACCACCAATTCCACCTTTCCCTACCTAGGCTCCAACTCCAAATACACTTTTGAAATATTAACTCCCTTTTGCAGAAGGGAAACCTGAGTATCAGGGAGGTAACACGATTTGCCCTCAGAGCAGACAGCGTTCTGGGGACAGAGCTAGGTTTGGGATCTGGCCTGACCGTACCCCTATCTGACCCATTCTCACCCAGGAAGTGGAAGATAAAAGGCCTGGGAAAACACACAAAGAACAAAGGGCAGTTTTCATTGCCCAAGCATTCGGTGCTAGTTAGTCTTCTCCCACTCAGCCCGCTTCTTTTCTGGACAGAAACCTGGAATGGAAGGAGTAACACAAGGAAGCCAGGGCAGGGGCGGGAGGGGACACGGCGATCCCCGCCCGTCTGAAACCGCAGAGGACGAACTTGATACTCTGGGCCCCGTGGAATCAACACTAAACAACTGCAGACTCCCGGACTTTTCACACATGCCAAGGGAACATTCTTGAAGATTTCTCTTTGTGACTGCAACCACCTGCAAGCCAGAACGAATCTAGAATTTCATTGTTTTCTCTCTCTCTTTTTTTTAATTTCTAATCTCTCGTTGTTTATGAGGTGTGGGGTTTATAAGGGACTGAATCAAATGAATGTAACAAAAAGAAAAAAATGCCTTTTCTCAGGGCCAGTGAGTTGCAAATAATTTTTAAAGAAAAGCCTATAATTGCATCATCTCAATAAATTTTTTATTAAAAAAAAATGCTCCCAAGTCTCTGTTTTTACTAAGATGGAATGGAGTCAGACAGGCAAGGTGCTCCGTGAGGTCAGTCCTGTCACCACTCCATTACGGGGTGAAGTGCCGTCTTGGTTTTTCCCTGGCAGGAAGCTGGCGCTACTGAGCCTTCCGCAGGCAGTCTTCAGACGGGCAACACCGGGATGGTGGGAGCAGACAGCTCAGATCTGAGCCACTGCCACAGGGGGACCCTAGCCAGGAGGAGCCCCGGTCCGAGAGGCTCGGGCCCTGCTGCTCGTGCCAAAGACATCAGTCACAGCACACCGAGGACTGAGGCAATTCCAAGACTTTTCACAAGATAACTACTCCTTCCTTCTATTGGAGTCGTGGGTGTGAGCCTGTAGGTGCTGAGGACACAAATGTGGGTTGAACTCACACCTAGACACGGGACCATAATGGCCGGATGGTTGTCACACAGCTCAGAGCTGGCCCTGTGCTCAGAATATCTCGGCAACACGCGCCAGTGGAGCCGCCTGTCCACCAGTGGGCACTTATGATTTCAACATCAAACGGCCAGGATTCTATTTGCCATCAGCAGTGGGCAGGAACTAAGAGAAGGATGGAAAATGAAGCAAATTACATTTTTTTAGCAACTCAGATGTAGGTGTGGAAAGCAGAAGTTTGAAATCAATGGTCTCGGAGAATGTTGTCAGATGATTTCTGTATTAAATTGTCCCGTGTAGCCTGCCTCCTGTGACCTTGGATTGACTGCTGGAAGTTGGCCCTAGGTGCTATCTTGTCAGAGCTCAGCATCAAATAATAAGGGTCTAGGTATTTCCCTATGGTGCTAAAAATGCACCTGAGACTACTTTTTCTGCAACCCAGCATTAACATCACCTGGGAATCACTAGACATGCAAAGGATCAGTTCCCACCCCATAAACTAAACCAAAAACTTAGGTGGCAGGGCTTGTTAGCAATCTGTTTTAACAAGCTTTTGCAGTGAATCCGATACACGCCAAAGTTTGGGAACACTGCTTGCATCGGTTTGTTCGTCTTAGAATGAATAGCAACATGTGGCCATTTAAACGGTACACAGGATCATTGAAAACAACTAATTTGCAGCAATAGTACACACGATGCTGCATTCTCCT
This sequence comes from Tonatia bakeri, assembly GCA_004024845.1. Taxonomy (NCBI): domain Eukaryota; kingdom Metazoa; phylum Chordata; class Mammalia; order Chiroptera; family Phyllostomidae; genus Tonatia; species Tonatia bakeri. Next base: position 36,933 of record PVIA01002289.1, on the reverse strand, counting down.
AATGCTGGATACACGGCAGAATTAGCCAAGTGGGCACAGAATCACATACCGGTGTCCCCTTCTTGCTTCCTTCAAACCTTTTAAGCAACGTTTGCTATAAATGTTAGCTGTTTTAAAAGGTAACTCTTAACAGCTGACCTGCCTTTGCAAATTAGAACATAGTCATTTATTCACTTATAATCCACTTACCCACCTAACCAGCCTAATCTAAAAAGAAAAGTAAAAGGATCATTCTCATCTTCTGATTGACCTTGGCTATCTGTCCTTGGACTTACTAAGATGACCACCTAGCGACTCCAGGGGACTCCAGAACCACTGGACTAAGCTAGTGCTTCTCAAACCTGAAAAGTGCTTGTAGATCATTTGGGGATCTTGATAAAAAGCAGATGTTGCTAGTAATGTCAGCATCTTGGGAAATATGGGGGAAAGATCTGTTCTTCCACCCACCCTCCTCAGAGTGAAGCTTGAGATTCAATGTTTCTAACAAGTGACTTAATGGCATTGGTCCTCAGGCCGCACTTTGAGTAGCAGGAGGCCAGTGCTTGCCCTGAGATCCCGACCCTAATGCAGAACTGAGCTAGCCTCTCTTTGCTGTAGTTCTTTGCCAGCTCCTCCTGGAATAGTCCCTGGGGCTAACCCTGATCTGCTAGAAGTTTGCTTGTTCTCCTATTAGGGCAGCAACAAGAATAAACATCACAATCAAAGGCCTCTTCCTGGCGTGAAAGAACAGCTGTTCACGAACTAGCCCTTAACACTGGTGCTCATAGCCAGAGGCCTCTCGGTCACTATCCTTATGGGAGGGAGTGAAAACACGTCTCACTGCCTCTCCTTCAGCTTCTACGAAGACCAGCCTTGATTGCTGTAGGGAGACAGAAAGCTGATGGTACTGTTCTCATCTTCCTGAAAGGCAAGAGGATAGATGAGCAGCTCTTCTATCCAAACTGCCTGAAATGTTGACCCTAGATGGGGACAATCTCAGGGACAGTATCTTCACTGTCAGTACTGCAGATTTCAGGTTTTTGTGAGGGTTGGGGGTTTTTGTTTGTTTGTTTTTCATTGTTTTGTGTGTTTGTTTTGGGGGTGCTTTTGTTTTTGTTTTGTTTTGTTTTTGGTAAATTAAGGACCTCAGTCACCCCTGCTAGGTTGGAGGAGAGGTAATCTCTGCTAGTAAAAACCACCAAGTAAGGTCTGCCTACTCTCTTTCGAGGCAGTAGGAAACTATTCTCTTCCTCCCAAGCCGTCTTCGCAACACTCTTCTGCAGTCCTCTGAGGGCTCTGAGACGTTCCCCTCAGCCAGTTTCCATCCTGAGATCCTGTAACTGACCGCCTGAGCCACCCTTTGCTTCCTCCGATGGCTCTGGCAGCGCTATGCACGCCTTTCTTCCTTGGTGTCCCAACTGCAAGTGTTTCTGTAAAAGTAACCAAATGCCAGCTTACAATGGATTGCTCATGTACCTCTGTCCCCTACTAGAGCTCTCGGAGGGGAGGCGAGTGTTTTATGCACTTTTATATGACAACCCCTTGCAGGGCGCCTGGCAAAAGCCTCTCTTAAGAAGTGTTTTGAATGAGGGGGTGAAGTCAAAGAATATCTTTGTGACCTTGCATCACACAAAAATTTCCTAGTTATGACACTAAAGTACAACCCATACAAGAAAAAGCTGACAAATTGGACTTCATCAAAATTAAAAATTGCTCTTCAAATGATACCATTAGGAAAATGAAAAGACAAGCCACAGGCAGGGCCATTTTATGTATAAAATAAGAAATTTATTACATGCACTAAACGAAGCTTCACATTTTTACTTTATCTACAACTGTCTTGAAAGGCAGTTATCTTTCCATTCATAACTGGGTAGTCACTCACACATAAAAGACGCAGATATAATATATGTCTTCTATAATAAACCGTCTTCAGAAATGTGTTTTAAAATTGTTTCTTCTGTCTGTCAATGTTGGCAAAACACTTTCCACTGTTCTGTAGTTCATATTTCCTCTTTCCTTTCCTTTTACAAATTTCTGAAGTAGACAGCCTCTTGGGAGGCATGTTAAAGGGTTTTCAAGTTAGGCAATTAAGTAAATCACTTATTTCTGATAAACATACATGCAGAATCATTTGGCCTCAGAACTTCAACCTATTGCAACTATAGGCAAAGCAACATTTTTAGACAGTGGGCTTCCAGACTGGGGCAACAGCCTGCAACGTCAAGGTGTGACCTGCTGTAACAGGAGCAAAACTGACCAGAGGTCCGGAAGTACCAGGGAGGGTGTTGGTTTTGTCCACCTGAGGATTCTGCCTACCTGAGCTTCAGCATCCACCTTTCATTTGCAGGTCACATCAGGAATCCCTGATAGAGACCTGAGCTCACTGGTACCGAGTTTCTGATTTATTCCATTCTGATTTTATGTCCCTTACGTGGACTGGGGCCTGACACACGTGGCTGGCTGGCCTAACAGAGCAGAGTGGTTAAGCCAATGCCATCCTAGGCAGAGTGCCTGGCTCTGAATCCCACACTTCCCTGCACTAACTATATGACCGCAGGCAACTTACTTACCCTCTCTGTGCCTCAACTCCCTTAAACGTAAAATTGGGCTAATGATAATAGTTCCTACTTCAGAAGTATGTTTGTGAGGATTAGGGAGTTATAACAGAAAAGGGGCTTAGAAAAGTACATAGCACAGTAAATATCACCTTTTACTACTTTTATCCTTTACTCTGGATATGCTGAGTCACCACCAGCTGCATCATCCAGAGATGTTCTGCTTTTTTATCAGTTCTACATATTGGATTCCCCCCAAAGAAACCGTCTTTAAAAAGTTTCCACTGCTTCTGATTTATGTTGTTTTTGTTCAAACACCGTGAAAAGAGTACAGCCCCATTAGGTTACAGATAAGGAGTCAGAGGCCAGGCCAGGCCAGGGCTACCTGAGCCCTCCCGCACCCCACGGCTGCCTGAGCCAGGGCCCCTAGCCCTGTGTCCTCCATGGGCCAAGTTTCCACCCTCACGAAGCACCTGAGCACTCAGTGACATTTATTTGTGGCAATGGACTCAACCCAAGGGAAATATTGGCTTGATTCAGGTTTACTGAGAATATTTTATTCTGGTTTTGTTTCAGTTCAGTGGCTTTAGGAAATGTGTAGGTTTTGTTCTATTTAAAATTGCTTTGCAAAGTTTCTTGATTTTTGGATTTGCCTTCTTGTTGATGAAGACCTGGCTCAGCTCACATGTGCACAAAACAGTAGGATTTGGGTTCAATTGGGGGACTGGGAAATTAGAACATTACTTTTGAGGGAGCCATGTCATGAAGCCTGAGAAAGGTAGCCATCTGGGAAACCAGAAGGGCCAGCCCTGACACACCCCTGACTGTCTTGCTCACGCTGGACTCCGGCTTTCCTTTTAGAAAAGAGAAAAGTACACACAACTAGGTTGAGAGTCTCCTCTTTCCAGTAGAGACGGATCTTCATAGAGAAGAGTAGGAGGTACGGCGGCCACACGGGGCTCTAGTCCCGTCTAACCACTATCTCCAACAACTCACTGTAGGTTCAGGCCTCGGTTTCTTGGAGAGTTACTTTCCTCAAAGCACATTTGAAATGACTCAAAAAAGAAAACATGTAACAGTCCTAGCACATACATGTTAGTTCCCTCCTCTCCTTCCTGCCTGCCGAACCCTCCCCTCACCCCACATGCACACTGTTCTTCCAGCACTAAACTTCTACAATTTTGATTCCATAGAATTCCAGTGGGAAAAGCATCCAATGGCAACTGCTGAGGGATAGCAGACCTTTGTTTCTAATCAACTAAATCGCCACTTTACTTCCTCAATACACCTATGGCCCTTGTCAAGACCTTGACCAAAAGAAGGTAGAATGTCTTTCAACACAGCCTGGGAAGTCAGAACAGCTACCCTCTGCCAGCCCCCCATAGGAGGGGCCTCCCTCCAGATTAGAAGTCTACAAGCTCTTCCCCTCCACCGGCCTCTTCCTCTTCATGAAAGCCTGCATGTCATTTGCATCAGCTTGGAGCTGGTCAGTCAAATCAGTAGATGAATGCAAATTCTCCCAGGAATTGAAAATCTGCGTAGGGCAATTCAGTTCGGAACTCTTTCCTTACTTTTCCATGACAGCCCCCAACATTGGTTCCCCCCGAGGAAAACCCAGGAGAACATGGAAAACTCCAGAGGTGGCTTAATCCCCAAACCAAAGACTTTCTACTGAAAGGGAAATTTGGGTATTTGTTTAGTCTGCTTAAGTATAATCAGGGTTTTAGACACTCAAATATAGCTCCCCTGCTAGTGGACGCTTCATTTTCTCGCTCTGTTCCCAGCACTCACCACCATGGACATCTTCAAATATTGCCTTAGTGCCAGGGACAGGGTGGCACTTGGCCCTTGAGGACCACTGAGCCCTTTCTCATCAAGGGTGTGAACTCAGACTCCAATTCCATGTGAGTGGAGGAAGAGGTGGTGACTTCAGGGACACCTGGGCCAGGCCACTCGGCTGAGACACTGCCGTGAAGAATACCCCATTCAGGTCTATGCGTACCTACAAAGGCTTTTTCCATTTCAGACATGTAATGTGGTTTAACCAACAGTCAAGCAGGAATTATACCAATGTAAAATAATTACACAGTGTCATGATGTAGTTCTCCTTTAGTCTCCCTCACTTTATAATTTTTGAATGCCAACCTTTGGATGAGCTCACACTTGACAAAGCACGTTGCCTACTGGCTGCACCATAGAGGACCCTGTTCTGGGGAGGCTGCCCAGGCCACAGCACAGTTCTAACATGTCTAGCCCATGGGCCTTCAGGCCAGTCAACTTCAAATTATTTTGAAATATGTCTGCTCTTTGTTTTCTGAACCTATTTTGAAGGAGATCTAGGTGCCACAGGTGTTGTGTACCTTCTGAGATAGCTCAGTAAGCTTCCTCAGAGAGGCAAGATTGGGGTGGTTGTCTTGTTAAGAGCACAGGTTTTGGGATCAAACAGAACTGAGTTCAAAACCTTTATCTACCCACTGCAGCAATGCAAACTCATGAAAATTACTTGTCTTCTTTGAGTAGCCATTTCCTTCTCTACAGTTTGGAACGGTTTCTTTGAAAAGTAGAGATACTGCCCTGGCTGGTGTTGCTCAGTGGATTGAGTGCCAGCCTGAGAACTCAAAAGTTGCTGGTTCAATTCCCAGTCAGGACACATGCCTGGGGTCCTGACCGGGTCTCGGGTTTGGGGCATGTGAGCAGCAATCAATCTCTCACAATGGTATTTCTCCTCCTATCTGTCTCCCTCCCTTCCCCTCTCTCTAAAAATGTATAAATAAAATCTTTATGAACAACAGAAGTAGAGATAATATAAAAATAGATGGCAATTATAGATGTTCAATAAATAGTACATATTATTATTCAACAGGGTGGGTCCTTTTTCCAACAAGTAGATAGATAGGTAGATACAGAAGCTTCTGTCCAAAAATTTTATCTTTCACTCACCAAATCTTACCTAGCTGCTGTCTTTGTATTTTGCTCAATTTTCCTCTTCTTTTTTCAAAGGGAAAAAAACATAAAAGAAGCAACTTTGTCAAAGGAACTATTCTGGATAAACTACAATTTATCTTTTTCCAAATGAACAGACCTCTTTCCCAATTAATAATGTATATGGTGAGGCTGAGAAGCATTTTTAAAACCCTGAGTAAAAATCTTTACACTTGCACAGTACTTACAAAGAGTGCTTACATGCATCATATCTAAAAAAAATCTTTTAACAACCCCATGAAAAATATTTTTCTCTCTCATTTCAATGAAAGGGAAATAGATTCAAGAGAGGGTAAGTTACTTGGTCAAGTTCACATGGATAGAAAGCAGGAGAGCTTTGTTTCAAACTAAGATCTGCCGATTCTTTTTTTCATGTTCTGTCATATTATCCAGAAAAAGACACTCTTCACACCACTGTCAGCCTTTGGAACAAATGTTTCTTGATCTGGCAAGTAGAGCACAGGGCTCTTAAGGAACGAACACAGGACAAGTGAGTCTGGCTGGAGGGAAGAGTTGAACGTGACCATAATCTACAAATTGGGGTCCTGAGAACTAGGTGAGGGCGCCACTCGTGCGCTCTCATACTAAGGAATAGTGTGAGAGCGCTGGAAACGTGGGGTGCCAGAGAAAGAGAGTGTGTCTGAGATGGAAGAGAATGCTGAAAAGAAACTCCCTCCAAGTTATCATTTCACCTCAGGCCAGTCCCACCTCTCTTCTTTACTGTACTGACTTCACAAACTTCAACTTTTTCCAGGTCTGTTCCCAGGAATCCTGTCACTCACAAGAATGTAGTCCAGTTCATTCACATACCGGGAAGGGCCGTGGACATGGCAAAATGGAAGTCCCTGTCCCAGGTGAGCCATCTGGACAGAGAAAGCCTGGTGAAGGGATTAGGGGGCAGAGCTCTGGTGAACTCAGCAGGCAGAGGTGGAGTACAGACCCAGGAGCAGGGCTATGCAGGTTACCAGGTAGCTGAAATGGATAGAAGCCAGATTCAAGACTATAAACACCAGGGGCATTTACAGAACAAGGTACAAGCAGCCAGATATGGGGTAAGAATCAGGAGACATACAGAAGCAGCTCTAAGAGTAAGGATATCAAAACCTCAAGTGTCGGAGGTTAGTGAGAAAGGAGAACTGTGTGTGTTTGTGTGTTCTTATGTGTGCTTTTGAGTGTGTACATGTGCATATGCGTGAAAAGTAGTGGCATTGCTATAGCAGCTCCAACCCCACCCCCTGCTGGGCAGTGTTTGTGTGTCACTGAAGTTCAAGTCATAGAGTCATACACTATTAGGACCAGAAGGAACTTCAGATGACTTCATGTAAACTGGAGCTCAAAGCAATTGAGTGACTGACCTAAAGTCACACAACTACTCGGTGGCAGGGTGAGCCCACTTCCGTAAGGTCCATTGGCTTTGGTGCAAGGAGTCGGGGAAACACCTTAGGGAGGAATCAGAGTCAAAGAATGAAAAACAGTCCTCCAAAGCTACCAACTAACAGCTACCAACTAACAGCTAAACATGAAAGTAAAGAGAAGAGAGGAAAGTATGCTGGAAAGCACAACTTGAGATGTAAAAAGTACCAGACATGAGAAGACAATTTAACTTTAGGAAAAACTGGTCCTGAAAGCAGAAATGGCATAAGATACTGTCTCGGAAGGAAATGCAAACACACACACACAGACATGAATAATTTTAATTTTATGGGCAGCTTGATGCCAAAGGGTTATAATAAAGTGCATGCCATAAATATTTGATTTTGTGTGAAGAAGTACAAGGAGCTGGTTTGTGTGAGAGGAAGAAGACTTGGGTGCTCACTGCAGTTTAAATTTTCAAAGGGGATGAATAAAACCTAGTTTATTAAGTGAAAGCCTGCAATGGGGTGTTCCCATAAAGTGGCCTCCTGTGGGCTTCTAAGCAATTTATAAATACACATGGACAGTTTCGGAAACAAGGAGTACACTGAGGCTGTAAACTAGGCTTTGGTTTTCACTCCTTTTCCAGAAACTATTAGGTAGACTAGTAACTAAAATCACAAATCTTCAAAAGAAATGAGATTAGAGCAAAAATTCTAGCACTGTAGTGTGGGTGTCCAACATTCAGATGTGTAATACATATGACAACTGAGCCATGCATGGCCATAGGGAAGGCAGTAAATGGACCTGTATGGTTTCCAGAGTCTTCTAACATTTACATGAACTGGTACAATATTAGCTCTGAGACTCTGAAGAGTTAAGCATATATATGGTAATGTCTACGCAATAACTTCAAAATGCAAAAGGCTAATAGATAAATCTAAATGACATCTTGAAAAATATTCAATTAACACAAAAGAAACCAGAAAAGGAGTAACAGAGAAAAGGAACAGCTGGGACAAATAGAAAACAAAATGTAAAATGTAGATCTAAATGTAATCAAAATTATTAAATATAAAAGTACTGAGTATTCCAAATGAAAGATAGAGATTGTCAGAATGGGCAAAATAGCAAGACCCAGGTATATGCTGTCTATAACAGATGATTTCAAATATAAGGACAAAGACAGGTTAAGAATGAGTGAATTGAAAAGTATGCCATGCAAACAGCAAGGATGAGAAGCCTGGAGTGCCCACACTAATATGAGACAAAGTAGACTTCACGGCAGAAAGTACTGCTGGAGATAAACAAAATGGGCATCTCTGGTAACAGGCAGTCGTTTGCTAATTACAGAACCGAAGACTTGGCAAAGTCAAAGGGAGGACAAGATGTAGTTTTAAAGCCATTTCTCCAAATTCCCTCTAGTTTATCTTGAAGACAACTTAAGACCACTTGGTTTAAGCACACTTAACTTTCTGAGTTCTAATTAGGAAACATAAACAGTACATTTTTTAAAGAGAATAGACTCTTCAAGTAGGAGAAAAACTTCGAAATACTGAGCTATGCGGACTCCCCAGCTTTCTGTTTAATTTAAACGTGTTTAATGGGGAACGTGTTTAACAAATGTATATTGAGTGTTCAGCATGTGCCAGGCACTAGGCAAAGCACTGGATGAATAATGTAAACACGCCCCCACCCTCATACATAAAACAAATAAATGAACTAACAAGTCACTAAACCAGCTATAAATCATAATAAGTATTATCAAGAAAATACTCATGATGCTGAGAAAAAGAATAACAAAGAAGAGGGGAAACCTGACTGAGACAGGATGATCAGAGGAGGGCTTCAGAGGAGGTGGTATTCAGGGAAAAAGCTGGCATAAGGGGCTGGGGTGGTCAGAGCATTCGTGTGTCCAAAGACCCTCCAGAAGGAGAGGTGTCCAGAGTTTTTAAGGAACTAACTCAGAGTGGCTGGAGCCCAGAGAAAAGAAGACAGAGACTAAATCTTATGAGACAGTTCTACCAAGCCTTCCAGGAACATAAAATCCAAGCTTATGTAAAATTGTCCAAAAAGCGTTAGAAAAAAAAAAGAAGTAAATTTCCTAACTCAAAAGACCAACATTAGTTTGATACCAAAACCATATAAGGGCAATACGAAAGTGGAAATTGTGGGACAATCTCACTCATCAAGTAGATATAAAAATCTCAAATCCAGCAAGTAATAGAATAAGAAAGCTCTGTGGAGGCCTTGGGAGGTACTACAAAATAGCCCAAAGCATCACATTTTGAAAAGTAGCAGAACAATTTATTGTTGCTTTCCATAATTTCCATAAAATTTGCACCTGACTGAGATGTAAACAAATTTATAGCAGACATCACTTATGATCTGAGAGACACTCAGCCTTCAGATTTTATATTGCAGAAGAGAACTGCCCCATGCAAATCTGTAAATAGGTAAATTCTGCCTTTAAAGCCTAGCCTGCTTATTTTCCTACCCTCATCCCACAATCTCAACTTGAATGATCCTACATTTCCCTTTGGAAAAAGGCTTTGGGGTTGGGGTGACAACAGCCATTCAATCATTTGTTTCTGCTTGTAGGGCAGGTTTTGCTCTGTGTTCTAAGATGCTTCAGGATGTGTTCTCTGTGCTTCAGGAGCACAGAGAGAAATGGGGGCAATTAGAGCACCTGACACAAAATCCCAGTGAGTTACACGTAGAGAATGAGTTAACCAGATTCTGAAGATTTAAGGGAGAGTATCAATCAAAAACTTAATTTTATGTGTTCCTCCACATCACCACAAAATGATTGCTGAGGTCCTGTTTCTAAGGCAGTCCTATCTGATTGAAGAAATGGGACAGCCTTACAGGTTTCCCAGTAGCTTCAAGAAACAGAAAACCAAAATCAGCCCCAACAAAGTGAAGAAATCCCATTAGACCCAAGAACTTTCTTTAATGAATCAATAAATATTAAACAGATTGAATAGATCAAATACAAACACATTGCTTATAAGGTGCACTTTTGTCAACAGAAAGGGAACTGATTGTATGGGAGAGCGGATTTACCAAAGATACATCGGACAAGGGCTTGATCTCCAAAACATATAAAGAACTCATATGATTCAATACCAGGAAGACAAACGATCCAATTAAAAAATGGGCAAAGGACCTAAATAGACAATTCTCCAAGGAGGACATACAGATAGCTCATAGACATATGAAAAAAAATGTTCAGCATCACTAGCCATCAGAAAGAAGCAAATTAAAACGACAATGAAATGTCACCTCACACCTGTCAGAATGGCCATCATTAATAAATCAGCAAACAACAAGAGTTGGTGAGGATGTGGAGAAAAGGGAGCCCTAGTGCACTGTTGGTGGGAATGCAGACTGGTGCAGCCACTGTGGAAAACAGTATGGAATTTCCTCAAAATCTGAAAATGGAACTGTCTTTGGACCCAGCAATTCCACTGCTGAGAATATACCCAAAGAATCCCAAAACACCAATTCAAAGAATTTATGAAGTCCCATGTTCATAGCAGAAATTTACACTATTTACAACAGCCAAGATTTGGAAACAACCTAAATGCCCATAAGTAGATGAGTGAATCAGAAAACTATGGTACATTTACACAATGGAATAGTATGCAGCAGAAAGAACAAAGGATTTTTTACCTTTTGCAACAGCATGGATGAAACTGGAGACTATTGTGCTAAGGGAAATAAACCAGTTGGTAAAAGACAACTACCACATGATCTCACCTGTAAGAGGGATCTAATGAACAAAATAAACTAAAGAGCAAGATAGAACCAGAAACATAAAATCACAGAACAGACTGACAGCCGTAAAAGAGGCTGGGAGAGACAGGGGCTGACTGAAGGACGGTGAAGGGATTAGTCAAAGAACATATATGCATGACCCAGGGACACGGACAACAGTGAAGGGGTTGATTATGGAAGTGGGGGACAGGCTGGGTGGAGGCGGGAAAGAGGGAAAAAGTGGGACAACTGTAAGAGCATAAACAATAGAATATTATAAAATTAATAAATAATTCAGGAAAAAAAGTGCACTTTTGTCATTTCTTGATCCATCGAAGAGTTTCCACTGGCAAAACTGACCTTCATGACACCTAAGGGAAGGCAGAGGTGACAAAGCATTGGAAACAATTTTGGCTTCTTCCAGGTTGTACCCCATCAAGTCAAGCTGTCCAGCTACTAGTTAGACTGATTCAACAACAGCTCATCCTACTATCTAGGTAGACCGTTATCTCCACAGTCATCTTTGTTTCTCCCAGACAAAAACTATCTTCTTCCCCTCCCCCATCCATTAAGAAACAGAGCTAGGGTAACAAGTACAAATGCCATAAGGAAATCCAGCTCGAATGGTCATAATCCGTCCAGTTTTGCAGAAGCAATATCTCTGCATGGTATGGCCAGTCTCTGCCTCTGAAACCCATGTGTGGCTTTTAATATGGGTCTTCTACTGGTGTTTTCTTTCCAACTCCACACTGCTTCTCCACTTGCTCCCTGGGGTCTGACTCATTATGACCAATCTTCTTTTAGGTTGACATTTAACCTCTGCCAAGCTCAACCCTTACCAGTGAGCCAGCATTCCTAGCCCCAACTATGCATCCATCCAGCCCAGATTCCACGCACGTCCTCAGCTGAGACACTTCCCAGACAATAAAAAAAGGGGGGGGGGGCAGAATGGGTTATATCTAAATGCAGTCCCAATGGTTTTTCTTGCAGCATTTTATTTTCCAATAGTCATATAAAGACTTCACTTCTTCACACTGATCATCAATTAAAGCTTAGTTTCCAGGGTGGACAGCCCATTCTCACTTTTGCTAAAAATAAATCTGTAACATGGGAAAACCTAGGAAGTAGACAGCCAGAGAATGCTTCTCTCTTCTAAAAAGGAAGGTATATACTCCATAGGTCAAACAGGGAAATAAGGAGAATATTCTTTCTTCTTTAACTCACATTTCTAAGATTCTGTACTGAATTCTCTGTAACCCCAATGAAATCAAAACTAGAATATTTAACAAAATTCCCAAATTTATACTTTGAATATTTTTAGAACTCAAAATTCTGTTTAATGAAGAAATAATTCATTTGTTATACGTATAAGTGATATAAAGTGTAAATAAAAGTTTCAAAGCATACTTTAATATTTTAAGTCCTGAATGACTTGTTTTTTGTTTTACTGTACTTTGGTTTCAAACAGCAGTTGTATGTTCACAGTGAAGTGGAACAGAAAGTACCGAGATCCCCCACACCTCCCTGCCCTCACACATGCACAGCCTCCCCCATCAGCAACATCCCCCACCAGAGTGGTACGTCTACTGCAATTGATGAATCTACATGGACACTTCCTTACCACCGGGAGTCTGCAGTTTACATTAAGGCTCACTCTTGCTGTTGTATATCCTGTGGGCTGGGGCAAACATACAATGGTATGCATCCACCATTAGAGTAGCACACAGAGTAAGTAGTCTCACTGCCCTAAAAATCTCTGTGCTCAGCCATCCCTAATCCCTGATCTTTTCACTGTCTCCATAGTTACGCCTTTTCCAGAACGTCATAAAATTGAAATCATACAGTATGTAATCCTTTTCAGCTTGGTCTCTTTCACTGAGGAGTATGCATTTAAGGTTTCCCCATGTCTTTTCATGGCTTAATAGAACATTTGTTTTCAGTACTGGACAAAATTCAGTTGTCTGGATGTACCACAGCTCATTTACCCACTCACTCACTGAAAAACATCTTGACTGCTTGCAGGTTTTGGCAGATAAATAAAGCTGCTATAAACATATGTATGCAGGGTTTTGTGTAAACATTAAGTTTTCAATTCCTTCAGGTAAAAACCATCAAGCATGATTGCTGGATCATATGATAAGACTATGTTTAGTTTTGTAATAAGCTGACAGGTTAGTGTACAAAGTGCCCTTTTGCATTCCCTTCAGCAATGAACAATAGTTCCTGTTACTTCACAGCCTCACCTGCAATCAGTGGTGTTAGCGTTCTAGATTTTAGCCATTCTGATATGTGTGTAATGATAGCTCATTATTGTTTTAATTTGCATTTCCCTGGTGACATATGATGTGAAGCATCTTTTCATATGCTTATTTGCCATCTGTATACCTTCTTTGCTGAGGTGTCTGTTAAGGTCTTTGGCTACTTTTTTTAATTGAGTGGCTTGTTTTTTTTACTGTTGAGTTTCCAGAGTTCTTTGTGTATTTTGCAGAACAAGCCTCTATCGGATGTATCTTTTTGCAAATGTTCTTTCCTAGTGTGTGGCTTGTCTCCGTGTTCTGTTGGCAGTGTCTTTCACAGAGCAGATATTTTTCATTTTGATGAAGTCCAGCTTATCAATTCTTTCATCTAGGATTGTGCCTTTGGTGTTATATCCAAGCCAAGGATCATCCTGTTAGATTTTCTTCTGTGTTATCTTCTAAAAGTTTTATAGTTTTACATTTTACACTTAGGTCTGTGATGCATTTCGAGTTAGTTTTTGTGAAGCTTGTCTGTGCCTAAATTTTTTTTTTTTTTTGGCATACGGGTGTCCAGTTGTTTTAACACCATTTGTTAAAAAGATTATTTTTGCTCCGTTATATTGCCTTTTCTCCTTTGTAAAGATCTGTTGATTAGATCATGTGAGTCTATTTCTGGGTTCTATTCTGTCCCATTGATCTATTTGTTTATTCTTTTGTCAATATCACACTGTCTTATTGTCGCTTTATAACGAGTCTTGAGGTTGGATGGTGTCAGTGCTTCAACTTTGTTCTTCAACGTTGTGCTGACTGAATTACTTTTTTAAATTCACTCAAACCTTTTTGAATAGCAGCTTTACCACTGTTATAATTCCTTGGCTTATTAAACATATAATATTTATATATTTGAACTTTTTGCTGAACTCAGAATCATGTGTATTATTGCTTACCCCCACACAAGATGACTCCAGAATGCATTATACTTGGGGAATTCCAGTGTTTCTATAACCTCTTCTCTCTGTTCCCTATCCCTTCAGTTCCCTTCCAACCTTTCTTCTTCATATGCACTTAATCAGATGAATTAAGTGGGAATATGCTGAGGGCTCCAGAGGAACTATGTTTTACACTCAATTTTAAGATAAATGATCTAAGAATTCCTAAGAGGGACTTTAGGTGTTTCTTCTGTGGAGTGAATTACTGACTCTCAGAAGCTCAGAGGCCTGGTCTGGGAAGCCACACTACCCACAATTCTATCTCAGATATGAGTCACTTGTTCTGATACAACTATAATAATGATTGTAATTGGCAGATAAATATTAACTGTATCTTCTTCAAAAACTCAATTTCTGGGAATTTTTCTTCTTTCTTTCTTTTTTTCCCCCTCACTTCGTTTTTACAAAAATAAGTAACTTGAGCTCTTTCAGAACCTTTAAAATGATATAATAGATGTCACTCTTAGTAACCACCAAAACCTGAATCTATCAGGAACACATTCCTCCCCAAATTCCTCCTTCAGACACCTGCAGGTTACTTTTCAATGTTTCTGCGCATCTAGAGATATGGGAAGGGCTGCAGCTCGGGAAGAGTTACACAGCTCAAGGATTAGAATTGATCGAATGAAAGTTGATAAGACTTGTTTGCCTAGGTTCATTGATTTGCAGCCAAGCCAGCTCAATGGGCCCAGTTTCTAACTTATCACTTTTCACCTTTCAGGAGCAGGCACTGGAGAGACAGCTGAACCCACAAAGCCAGTATTGTCGATTATGATTAAAAGGAGTATGGGATTCACTTTCCCTAACACAAGGGAGAAACTGAAGCTGACTCAACTAAGAGGAGGGCAAGAGGAGTCCTGGCCAGTGTCACCTCACCTGGAGAGGGAATGCAGAGAGGACTGGGGTTTCCATTGTACAGGGCCTCGGGAATGCTAGAAGAACAGGGCCCCATTGTTCTCTATCCAGCATTTAGCTACCACAGATGAGAGCTTCCTTTCTCCTTATTACCTATGGTCCAGAGTTGCTGGGAGAGGTAATCAGACCATACTGTAACATCCTTTGAACTCCCCGGAGAGCTTCAATGTCAGTAAAGCATGTGGGATCCTTATCAGCACTAGCTCTCCTGGGCCCTCCTCTCCCATCTTTGTCACCTGTGCACAGTCACTCAATCTGGTGCAGTCATTCTTCATTCTTTCCTGCTGCTGTTTGCTTCAAGTCCATTAAAAGCTCACTCCAGGAAGTGGAAAATAACATAAAAACCTGTGTCAGTCTTCTGAGCGTCAGAGCACAATGTGGGGGATTTAGAATGAACTCAGCCTCTTTACAAATACCAAAGTAATGACAGTACGCATTGATTCTGCAAACTTCAAGCCTTCAAAAGCTTTTGGTCATTATTGTACCCACATTAACCTTCCCCAGGAGGAAAACACTCATTTTTTCCTCTATATTATTCTCCTTCTTTAAACCGAAATCAGGAGTTTCATTATTTTTTACCTCAGAAAGGAAGTTGAACAAAATGTTCTACAGATTTTAAGGATGTTAAAATAACAAAAACATGAATGGAAACACTTTTAAAAAAAATGTACTTCATTCCAAGAAGATCTGAGCAATGTAGATATATAGAGGAACATGAAGTTATTTCAAAATATACTGTGTTGGATGTAACCTTCAATTATGAGCAAAAATTCAGTCTGACGAGTCAGTATCTGGCCAATACATAAATGGATCTTATTTGCCAGTAGATAAAAATGTGTTTTACTGCAATATGCTCCATTCTGAAACCTTCCCCTTGACCTTCTTATGAACTTAATAATCACACTACTGTCTGCATAAGATCATCTTTTCCTCACTGACTTCTCCTCTGTACTGCTTGAAATCTCCTACCTGGCCAGTAAGTCTAGAATGCAAGGGCTTATATCTTAATTTTATTTTTCAAAACGAGGTTTCTAAAGAGGCATCAATGAAAAACTCTTATTATAAGGGGGCATAGATGAATAGTCTCTTGAGAACATTCCATATGAATATATATACACATATAAACCAAGAAATATATATATATATATATCTATACATTCTCTGCTAAATCATAAATAATAACAAGACTGTCAACTGTCACCATTTCTATTTCTGTTTAACATTATTTGTATTATTAAAATCAATTAGATAAGAAAAAATGAAAAGTGTGTTTGGCGGTAATATACTTGCCTAGAGAACCCACAAAAACCCACTAAAATTATTATAAATAATAAAAATTGAAGTTGTCTAAATTAAAATTAATATTTAAAAATCAACAGTCTTCATGTATATGAACATTTGCTTAGAACTTATAATGGTAGAAAATATCCATTTATAATGGGAACATGAGATAAAACACATAGGTGTAACTCAAAAAAACATACAAGAAAACTGTAAAATGCTAAAGATGTAATCCCCCCAAATCTTAAACAAATAAAAAATAGTGTGTGTTCTTAGACAGGAATACTCAACAGCATAAAGTTGTTATTTTTGTCTTTTTTATTAAGATTTTATTTATTTATTTTTTTAGAGTAAGGGAAGGAAGGGAGAAAAAGAGGGAGAGAAACACCAATGTGAGAGAGAAACATCAATTGGTAGCCTCTTGCATGCCCCCAACCAGGGTCCTGGCCCACAACCTAGGCATGTACCCTGACCAGGAATTGAATCTGTGGCCTTTTAGTCTGTGGAGTGGTGCCTGACCCACTGAGCCACACCAGCCAGGGCAAGGTGTTAATTCTTTCTAAATTAACTTAACATTTACGTCATCCTCACAGAATAGCAACAGAATTTTTTTTTAACTTGACAAAGTGGTTCTGAAACTTATTTAGAGAGTTGCCAAGATAATTCTGGGGGGAGGGGGGGCGGAATAAAAAAGATGTCTATTCTACCACATCATAGCTAATTAAAACATATGGTACTGGTTCATGAATGTATCAATAGAATAATCAAGAAAAATTTTAACATGACTCAAATTTATACAGGAATTTTGTGCAAGATAAAGGTGGGGTTTTAAATCAGTGGAGACAAAGTAGATTATTTAATAAGTACTGTAAAGATGACAGGATTATCATCTCACAAAAAATTCTATCTGTATTCAAAAATTAATAATATAGAAACCAAATGAATGAAAAATTGAAATGTGAAAAATTAAACCATTAAAATATCAGAAGAAAACATGAAGAAGTTGTTTTATAGTCTTATAGTGGAGAATGCCCTTTTAATGTACCAAACACTGTGATTTTTCTACCCATTATATCCATTTCCTCTTTCCACTTTCTCCCAGATAAATAAAACCCAATTCTCTTCAGGATGGCAATAGGTTGGACCCCCAAACAAAGGCTATGATGGCTGTCTTGTTCTCCACTTTCCCAGCCTCCCTTGCAGCTATGGTTGTTATGTGACTTGGTTTTGGTCAACAAGACTTAAGTGAAAATCTACTGGGAAAATTTCTTGCTTTCCTAGAAAAAATGTACAAACACATTGGCACCCTTTTTTCTTTGAAAAACTAGTTCTGTAGAAATCATCCTGGGACTAAAACAAACAAACAAAACAAGCAAACACAAAAGCCATGAGAGTAGGCTAAGAGAGATTAGTCCTGACATTGTCGAACAGCTGAATCAATGCCAGCAGCCACCCACCCTCAGACTGCCCACTGAGACAAAAACAATCCTATTTACTCGAGCCGCCATGTTCAGACTTCCGGCTCCTTGCAGTTATGTGAACAAAATCTAAATCTTCATCAATAGAGGGCTAGTTATTTAAATTATGAAATATGTATACAGCTATGCCACATAATGATGTTTCAGATTGACAGACCACATATACAACGGTGGTCCCATAAAATTATAACGGAGCCGGGAAATCCCTAGCACCTAGTGATGGTGTAGACATCGTGGTGGCACATTGCTCACAGGTTTGTGGTGATGCTGGGGTGGACACACCCGCTCTGCTGCCAGCCACACAAAAGCACAACACACACTGTTATGTGCAGTACTTAACACTGGGTAACGGTAATAAACAACTCTGTTTCTTATTTATGTGTTTGCTATACTGCACATTCTATTGTTATTTCAGAGTGCTCTATTTTTACTTATTAAGAGTTTGCTGTGAAACAGTATGCTGTGTTACGCTGGCAGCTGCCTCAAAAATTTCATGACTCTTGATTTTACCATTTTCTCTCGTGCTTTATTTAATGTCTTGTTGTTTTATACATTTAGTGTAGCCTAAGTGTCTAGTATTTATAAAGTCGACAATAGTGTACAGTGATGTCCTGAGCCTTCATTCACCCACCGCTCACTCACTGACTCACCCAGAGCCACTTCCGGGCCTGCAGGCTTCATTCACCGCAAGTGCCCTATACGTACAGCTTTATCATTTTTTCCCTTAATAGTGTATCTTTGCTGTACCTTTTCTTTGTTTAGATACATTTAGATGCACAAATAATTACCATTGTGTTACATTGCTTACAGCATTCAGTACAGTAGCACGCTGTACAGGCTGGTAGCCCAGGAGCAATAGGCTAGACCACATGGCCGAGGTGTGCAGTAGGCTGTAGTATAAGATCCAGTTTTCTGTAAGTGCATTCTGTGATACTTGCAAGATGACAAAATCACCTAATGATGCGTTTCTCAGAAAGTATCCCTGTCATTTAGCTGAGAGTGACTGTATAAAAATATTATGCATCTATAAAAAAAGAATAAAAGAACTCTTCATGTGTGGTTGAAGAATCTTCAAGAGATGGTGTTAAATGAAAAAAATCAAAGTGCAGCACAAAGTGCATGGTATACAACCATTTGTTTAAAAAATACATTAAAAGGAACATGTGGAACTGGTAATGGTGATCCCGTCTGAGAAGGGAAACTGAATACCTGGGTGTTTCGTTATCTATAACTGCATAATGAACCACCCCAAAGGTTAGTGGCATAAAACCACACCCCTTTTTATTGTACTCACTGATCCTGTGGGTCAGAAATTTGGCCAGGACACAGGGTGGGATGACTTATCTGCTCATCCAAGCCTGGAGCTCCACCGTGAAGAACTGATTGGCTGCATGTGATCTAACAGCGGGAGCTAGGAGCATCTGAAGGTTTCTTCACTCTCTGGTCTGGCACCCGGGCTGCGGTGACTCAGTGTTAACCAGTGTGCCTACCAGTGTGTTTCCATGGGACTGGGCCTTCCTCATAGTATGGCAACCTCAGAGTAGTCAGATCTCCTACGTGGCAACTCAGGGCTCTAAGAGCAAGTGTTCCAATAACAAGGCAGCCGCGTCAGGCCTTTCTGACCAGACTCCGGGATCGCATGGCTGCACTCTCACCATCCTCCGTTGGCTGCAGCAGACTAGCCTGCTCACCCTCAAGGAGAAATTATAGTATGCCCACTGGATAGCAGTAGTTAGCTTTAGGACGTGGAATTGGGGAAGATTTTAATTTTCCTTTTTTAGCTTTTCTTTATTTTCTAATTTCTCTAAATAAGCAAGTGCTACCTGTGCTATAAAATACATGTTTTAGAAAAATCATGGATCTCTCTCAAGATTCTCTTCTGTGGAGTACAGCAAAACCATGTTTCCCATTCATTTGCCTTGTGAGATTGAAGTAGTGATGGCGTTCGAAGATATGCCCACATGTATTTTTCATAAATCTCCCTAGACGCACACATCATATAAGAAGAAAAGTATGCCTTATTTATGTGCAGCACATTTACTTGGCAGAATCAGATTCTGCAAGGACACAGGGATGTGGCTTTAACTGACTTGGTTGGAGCTTGTCCAGCTGTGTGTCATAGCTATGTGGGACCTACATCCCGAGTCCTTGTCGCTCAGTTGTGAAGCAAGCCCTGACAGTGAGGGGCTGGAGTGCCTGGCTGTCACACATTTGGAGGAGCTTTTCCCTCTGTCCCTTTGTCTCTTCTTAAACCGTTAAGAGCAAGAACTTTTCCCCTCTCCCCACACCATCACCCTCCCCAGATGTTCGTTCTCCAACGCACTTCCTCTCCAGCTCTCTCCACTCTCCCCTGTTCTCCCCGTGGCAGACTCACCTCCATAAGGACTAGGCAGAAACACCATGTTAAGGGTGGGTGAGGCAGGGGAGGGCAAAGGGGGAACCAGCCTAAGTCAACAAAACCGGTTTACAGGGCATTGTTATCTTTTCTCACCTGCTAGTTTTTGGGGGGGTTTACCACTTTGTGTTGTTTTCATCAGCGGTCTTAGTATTAGCTAGAACTTTCTAATTTCCTTTTTCTTATTGTGGCAAAATATCTGCAACATGAAATTTTCCCATTTTACCCATTTTGAAGTGTCCGGTTTAATGGTAATTGAATACGTTCACATTGTTGGGCAAACCTCGCCCCCATTCGCCTCCGGAACTTTGCCTTCTTCTCCCACTAAAACTAGGAGCCCGTTAGCCACCAGCTCCGCTTCTCCGCTCCCAGCCACTGGCAGCTTCCATGTCTAGTTGTACTCTCTATAAATTTGAGTACGCTAGGTATTTCACTTGAACGGCTTTTTCTGTGTCTGCTTGTTTCACTTAGCATAATGTCTTCAAGGTCATCCATGCTGTAGCATATGTCAGGATTTCTTTCTTCTCCAAGGCTGAATAATACTCCATTGTTCGCACATACCACCTTCGGTGTATCCACTCATCTGCCAATGGACACCTGGGTCCTCAGCTACCAGTCTTCTTCAGTGTGAGGTAGGCCTTCTCCCTCTCCTCACCTCAGAGAAAGGACGCCCTCCCCTCCCCCACTCCCTCACTGCTGGCTTGCAGGCTCCCTGCTCTCACCTCTGGCCCCAATGACAGCCTCCATTTCCAGGGCCTTAAAGAGCTTCCCGTGCTGGTGACTTTACACTTTGCTCTCCGAATAGGAGATCTCCCCAGAGCCCCAAACCTTACTCCCACCTGCACACTTCACAGCTCTACTTAATGAGCACCTGGTAATACGTTCAAAACCAGATTTCCTGGGTTTCCCACACCACCCCCCAGCCTCGGGATAAAAGTGACCGAACCCCTTCCCTAAACAGGAGACCAGAGGATTAGTGCTCAGAAACACCGAGGCTCGCTGCTCCACTCTGGACACCAGCCACAGAGGGTGAGTGAGTGTGAGACGCTAAGATGAAAAGAGGGCAATTCATCAAGAAAGCAGACCCAGACCCCTTCCCCTGCCAGGCTCCTAGAATATTAGGAGTCAAAGGCAAATCCCCAGGCAAAAGACTGGAATTTTCTTCCCTGGAGAAGCTGAGTGGGCCCATGGACACGACCTTCAGACACTGTACTAGGCCAGTTCACAACCTGTTTCCTTTTCAGAGAAGCCTCCTAGCCGCCAAGAACAACGCCAGCCCTGGGCGTGAAGCTTCAAGCCGTGCACTAGGGTTTCTCTCTTAAATGTAAGTAAACAATCAAGGATCACGGGCATTTTAGGAAAATAGCAATGTACCCATATTATCTAGAAACTTAGAGATATGTACAAAGAAAATAGCTGAAGAAATGGTTGCAGCTAGGGAGCAAAACTGTGGGATAGGAAGGGACTGGTATTTTCAGTTATATATTATTTTAGTACTGTTTGAGTCTTCAAAATTAATTTTGAGATAACATTGTTTAATAACATTATATTTCAGGTCTATCGCATTATAATTTAATTTCTGTGTGCTCTATTGAGTGCTTACCACCCAAAGCACGATTTCATTCCGTTACCGGAGTCTATCTGACCCCTTCACCCGAGTCAGCCCCTCAGCCCCTCCAGTGACCACCATGCTGTTGTTGTCTGGTCTACGAGTTTGTTTTGATTTGCTTTCTTTGTTTGTTGCTTTTTTGTTTCATGCTTCACATACAAGTAAAATCAGATGGTTTTTGTCCTTTT
Organism: Tonatia bakeri; assembly: GCA_004024845.1. Taxonomy (NCBI): domain Eukaryota; kingdom Metazoa; phylum Chordata; class Mammalia; order Chiroptera; family Phyllostomidae; genus Tonatia; species Tonatia bakeri. Next base: position 15,210 of record PVIA01002289.1, on the reverse strand, counting down.
CCATCTGACCTATTTCATTTAGCAAAATATCCTCCAGATCCATCCATGATGCCACATGCCAATATTTTATCATCTTTATGGCTGAGTAGTACACACACACACACACACACACATATGTATATATATCACATCTTCTTTACCCCATCATCTGTCAATGGACACTTGAATTGTTTTCATGTTTTGGCTATTTTATGAGCATAGGGGTGCATACATCTTTATGAATTAGTGTTTTCATATTTTTTGAGTAAATACCCATAAGAGCAGTTGCTGGATCATGTGGTAGTTATATTCTTAATTTTTTATGTTAAAAAAAGAAAGTATGAGTACCACTATCTATCTAGCTGTTCAAGACTGGAGAACTCCAGAAATTCTCTCTGACTCCTCCCTGTTTTTTATCCCACAGTACCTAATCTGTCACTAGGACCCATCAATTTCACATCCAAGATAGTTCTGGATTCACCCACTTCTTTCTGGCTTTGCTACTACCCGCCTCAAACAAGGCACTCACACCTCTCCCCAGAAACACACAGCCCCTTCAATGGTCTTCCCAACCCTCCAATGTGTCCTCCTAAGGGACTCAAAATGATCTTCTTAAAAGGCCAGTCAGGTTGCGTAAAGCCCTACAGTGCTGTCCCTTTACCCTCAGAAAGGAACACAGACTTCGACAGTAACCTCGAAGGCCTTGCTTTATCTGACCCTTGTCTGCCCCTTCAACCACATCTTCCTTCACTGGTCCACTCCCCCTTGCTCATTAAGCTCCAGCCTCACTGTTTCCTTTGCTTTAATTCTTTTAAAAAGGCAACATCTTAGCTGCTGTAGGCCTTTACATTTGCTCTTTCATATCTATGGCAAGGTTTTCTCCTGTTCTTCATCTGGCTGGTCCCTTCCTGTCCTTCAAGTCATAAAAGTAAGTCACCCTATTTTTTTCTACTCCATCCTTTTACTTGCTTCCTTTATAACGTGTTTAAATTGTTTTATTTTTTATTTATTCATTTGCTTTATTCTTCTGCTCCCTCGGTAGAGAATTCAGCCCATGAAGGCAAGGACCATCCCCTCCCTAGTATCCAGCACAGCACCTATTTGAAACCATCATATTCTAAACTGAATGCAAACCTCAGTGTGAGCCTCTCTGGGCTGTTTTCTAGGTTGTGCTATTCTTCCTGGTAAGTACGACCAACTTGGTTCAAGATTAAAGACGTGTGACCACATAAGCTCCCTAACATGTGACACAGCCCCAGCCCCATTCCAGACAGCTAGAACAGCTCCCTTGTGGGGCTGGTGTAACAGTTTGTCTATTTATATCGGAGGGAGCAGAGAACGAGAAACACACACATGCACGTGGATTGGGGTAGGAGTGCTATTTTCAATGGCTCTGTGAATCTTCCTTAAGTAATAGAAAGGAGCCCCTATCTTCACGGGCTTTGGGAAGTGGGAGTCAAATGCCAATTTTCATTTGAATCACATTAGTATGGGTGATGTAACAGCTTAATACTTAGTAGTTACGATGACTATTAAAATAGTAATAATATAGGAGCAGGAAACTAATGATGGAAAGGCATAAGCAAATAAAATACCCCCAACTTTGTTCTCTAGGCATTTTAGTTATATATCTTCATCAAAAAGATCTACAGGTAATTAGGATAGTGCTGCTAATAAAGTGTTTGCAGTTTGTCTGACCTGGAAAAAAAACATTGACTTATTTTGTTACCTTAAAATTCAGTCTATATCATGCCTATAACCCATCCTGTCCAAAATCATGGTGACTATTTCAAGCACTATTAGACACATATTTGAAAGGAGAGGTGTGCACACTGCTGATGGGAAAGTCTGTAATCACAGTCTTCTCTCCTATGTACCATGGAGCAGAGGCTGAGGGCCGGCCTTGAGGAGAAGGAAGAATGAAGTGATTCTTCAACAACCATTCCAGTTCTAAGATTTAATAATTGGATGGCTCATAACTGGCCAAAGGAAATTAGGTTAGAAGATTGGGTGGTAGTGAGCTGTGACACTCTCATAAACTGGGCCATGCTTACTGAGCTGCGAAATCTATACATTAACATCCTACAAAAAGAAAAGCCCGAGGAAAGAAAGGGAAAACACCAAATTTCATATTAGCAGAAGCCAGGAGGGATGAGATCCTGCTCGTCATTGACTTGCTCATTAAGCACACATTCATTTATACAGCACTCACTACACAACTATTTAAGCATGGTGCTCGACCTGGGAGGCAGATATATAACATAAATCCCTCTTCTCAAAGAGCGGTGGAGATAAACTAAACAATACACGATCTGATGAATTCTATTGTAGGGATGAGTGCTGCAAAACTCTATAGGAACAGAGGGAAATGAGTAGCTCTACTGAGGGAGTTAAGAAAGGCCCTACCAAGGAGATGATATTTGAACTGGGCTTTGGAGGGTAAGCAGAAGTTCTCTGGTGAAGATGGGGAAGGGGATCCCAAGGAGGTGGAATGGAAAACATAAAGGCATAGAGATGTGAAAGAGTGCAGCAGGAAAAGAGAAAAAGGATGTTTAGAATGTGTGGAAGCAGGGTGCACAGCGTTGGGAGACTAGAATCAAGACAGACAGGGAACCGATCACTAAGGATTTTGTGTGCCATGCTAACAGCTTAAGTTTTTCCTATGAACAATTACCTGATTGAATGACTTTTTCCAAGAGTACTTCATGATCTGATTGCTTTTGTTAGAAAGGATTCCCTAGTGGTATTTTAGAAAATTAAAAAAGAACAAAGTCAAGGAAACCAGTCAGGTGGCCACTATAATTATCTAGTCAAGAAATAAGGGCCTGTCTTAGCAGGTGAAAATATGCTCAGCTTCAGTATAATGAGAGAAATTCAAACTAAACTCACACTGAGTACCATTTTTCACCTCTCAAGATGGCAAAAATTCAAATTCTTAAGAATACACTCAGGTTAGTGAGGCCATGGGAAAGTAGGTCCTCATATTTCCTGGTAGTAGGAGTGAAAAACAGTACAATCCACAGAAGAGGGGAGTTTGGCAGTTTGCCATAAAACAATATGTACCTTTATTCTTTGACCTAACAATCACACTTTTAGGCATTTACCCTGAAGATATACTTCTACAAACACAAAATCATATACACATAGTTTTTAACTGTAGCAATACTCATAATAACAAAATACTAGAAACAGCCCAAATGCTTATTCAGAGGCATCTAGTTCAATAAATTATCAAGAAGTCACACAGCAGAATATTATGCAGCAATGAAAAAGAATGAGAAAGAACTCTGTGACTTGATATTAATGATTTTCAGAACATACTGTGAAGTGAATAAAGCCAGGCTCAAAAAAGTATATACAGTATGTCACCTTTTGCTTAAGTATGAAAGAATAATTTAAATGAGTATATATATTTGCTTATTTTTGAAAAAAAATCAGAAAATGTAAATCAGAAATAAATACAAATCAAAAGAACAAAAAAGAGTGGATGAGATGGGCTACAAAGAAAAAGGATAAGAGTAATTAGGCATAAATATTTCTTATGTGAAGCCTAAAACTGAATCCAAATATCAAAAATTAATCTTTGGGACAAGAAAAGGTCATCTTTTCTCACCACTGCTTTTCAACATCATACTGGAAATTCTAACTAATGCAGTAAGACCAAAAATAAATAAATGAAAGGTATATGCATTTGAAAGGATGAAATAAAACTCTCTTTGTTCATAAATGACACAATCATCTACGTAGAAAACCCGAAATAAACAACAAAAAGCTTCTGAAACTAATCAGTGATTATAACAAGGTCGTAAGATACAAGCTTAACATTAAAAAGTCAATCACTTTTCTATATAAAAGCAATAAGTAAGTGGAATTTGAAATTAAAAACACATTACCATTTGGGGTAATGTGTTGGATACCATAATGGAATCCCCCCAAAATGAAATTCTTGGGTAACTCAATGGAACAGAATATAGAGCCCAGAAATACATCAATGTAATAGTGTCAACTGATCTTTACAAAAGAGCAAAGGCAAAACAATAAAGCAACAATAGTCTTCACAGCAAATGGTGCTGGAACAAGACATCCACATGAAAAAAAAAATGAATACAGACATAGACCTTACATCCTTCATAAAAAGTGACTCAAAATAAATCACAGATTAACTTGTAAAATGCAAAACTATAAAAGTCTTAGAGGATAACAGGAGAAAAAAACCTGGATGACCTTGGGAGTGGTGATGAGTTTTTAAATCTGTCACCAAAGATACAATCCATAAGAGAAAGGATCAATAGGCTAGACTTCATTACAATTGTAAAATTCTGCTCTGTGAAAAATACTGTCAAGCAAATGGGAAGACAAGTCATAGACTAGAGAAAAAATATTTACCAAAGTCACATCTAATAAAAGATTGTTACCAAAAATATGCAAAAATCTTTTAAAATTCAACAATAAGGAAACAATTTCATTTTATTTTTGTAGTTTTTTAAAATATATTTTACCGATTATGCTATTACAGTTATCCCATGTTTTTCTCCTCTTTATTCCCCTCCACCCTGCACCTCCCCTCCCACCAGCATTCCCCACCCCCTTAATTCATGTCCATGAATCATACATTTAAGTTCTTTGGCTTCTCCATTTCCCATACTATTCTTAACCTTCCCCTGTCTATTTTGTACCTACTATTTATGCTTTTTATTCCCTGTACCTTTTCCCCATTCTTTCCCTCTCTCCCTCCCCACTGATAACCCTCCATGTGATCTCCATTTCTGTGATTCTGTTCCTGTTCTAGTTGTTGGCTTAGTTTGTTTTTAGGTTCAGTTGTTGATAGTTGTCAGTCTGTTGTCATTTTACTGTTCATATTTTTTATCATTTTCTTTTTCTTAGGTAAGTCCCTTTAATGTTTCATATAATAAGGGCTTAGTGATGATGAACTCCTAACTTGACCTTATCTGGGAAGCGCTTTATCTGCCCTTCCATTCTAAATGATAGCTTTGCTGTATAGGGTAATCTGGGATGTAGGTCCTTGCCTTTCATGACTTCGAATACTTCTTTCCAGCTCCTTCTTGCCTGTAAGTTTCTTTAGAGGAATCAGCTGACAGTCTTATGGGAACTCCTTTGTAGGTACCTGTCTCCTTTTCTCTTGCTGCTTATCTTTAATCTTGGGTAATGTATTGTGATGTGCCTTGGTGTCCTTATCTTTAATCTTGCCTAATGTAATTACGATGTGCCTTGGTGTGTTCCTCCTTGGGTCCAACTTCTTTGGGACTCCTTGACCTTCCTGGACTACCTGGAGGTCTATTTCCTTTGCCAGACTGGGGAGGTTCTCCTTCATTATTTTTTCAAATTGAGTTTTCAATTTCTTGCTCTTCATCTTCTCCTTCTGGCACCCCTATGATTCAGATGTTGGAATGTTTAATGTTGTCTGCGAGATTCCTAAGCCTCTCCTCGTTTTCCCAAATTCTAATTTCTTCATTCTGTCCTGATTGCATGTTTATTTCTTCCTTCTGGGCCAAACCGTCGATTTGAGTACTGGTTTCCTTCCAGGCACCATTGGTTCCCGGTACATTTTCCTTTATTTCACTTTGCATAGCTTTCACTCTTCATCTATATGGGCACTATACTCAACCATTTCTGTGAGCATCCTGATTACCAGTGTTTTCAACTCTGCATTTGATAGGTTGGCTCTCTCTTCATCACTTAGTTTTATTTTTGGAGCTTTGATCTGTTCTTTCATTTGGGACAAATTTTTCTGTCTTGGCACACCTGTTACTATAATTAAAAATAAGTTTACAGCCTTGGTGGGTGTAGCTCAGTGGATTGAGCTTGGGCTGTGAACCAGGCATCGTAGGTTCGATTCCCAGTCAGGGCACATGCCTAGGTTGCAGGCCATGTCCCCCAGCAACCGCACATTGATGTTTCTCTCTCTCTCTCTCTCTCTCTCTCTCTCTCTCTCTCTCTCCCTCTCTCCCTCCCTTCCCTCTCTAAAAATAAATAAATAAAATCTTTAAAAAAATAAGTTTACAAATTAATTAATTAATTAAAATGGGCAAAAGACCTGAATAGACACCTCGCCAAAGAAGATATACAGATGGCAAGTAAATATATGAAAAGATGTTCAACATCATTTATCATTAGGGAATTGTTAATTAAACAGCAAAGAAATACCACTATACATTTATTAAAATAACCAAAATCCAAAAATCTGACAGCACCAAATGTTAGCAAGGACGAGGGCAATAGGAAGATTCATTCATTGATAATAGGAATGCAAAATGGTATGGCAACTTTGAAAGACGCTTTTGCAGTTTCTTACAAAACTAAACGTAGTCTTAAGTTCTAGCAATAGCACTGTTTGGTATTTATCCAAATGAACTGAGAACATGTCCACAGAGAAACCTGCACATGGATATTTATTGCTATAAACATTTGAAAGTTAAAATTGCTTAATTTATAATTGCCAAAACTTGGAAGCAACAGGATGCTGTTCAGTACATCAATGGATAAACTGTGGTACATCCAAACAATGAAATATTATTCAGCACTAGAAAAAAAAGAGTTATCATGCTATGAAAAGACATAAAAGAAACTTAAATGCCTATTACCAAATGAAAGAAGCAATCTGAAAAGGCTACCTACCCTCCAATTCTAATTGTATGACATTCTAAAAAAGGTAAATTTATGCAGATGGTTGATCTCCATATGGTGAATACATGTCATTTACACATTTGTCCAAACCCATAGAGTATATAACACCAAGAGTGGACCCTAAGGGAAATTATGGCCTTTGTGTGATGATACATTTGTGTAGGTTCATTGATTGTGACGTATGTACCACTGTGATGCAGAATGTTGATAGTGGGAGAAGGTGTGCATGTGTGGGGCTAGGGGGAATATGGAAACTCTCTGTGCTTTCTGCTCAATTCAAAACTGCTATGAAAGATACATTTTATTTATTAAAAAAACCTAACCTAACTTTACACAAATTCAATAGCATAACCAAACAAATAATTAATCCAAATAATTTGAAGACTGAATTCTCTAGTTTCTACATCCTTAGTGGGATATATATTCTAAGGACAAAAAAACTGAATATAAATTTTACTTAGCAGATTTATTGGTAATGGTGATAATTACCAACCAGTTCTTAGTGTCTAAATCTATTCTTTACTGAAAAGACCACATTTCCTTGAAGAAACTATCTAGTCCCTGGTCTGGGACCAGAAAAATACAAGTTGAGCGTTGGATCTCTTCTTGTGTCCCAAACAAGAAAGTACACAAAAACCAAGAGTCATGTTAAAAGGTCTCAGGCCCTGTTAGGTGTGGCTCAGTTGATCAGAGTGTCATCCCATAAACTCTGTAGGTCGCAGGTTTGATTCCCTGTCAGGGCATATGCCTAAGTTGCAGGTTCAGTTCCCGATCAGAGCACATACAGAGAGGCAACTGATCAATGTTTCTCTCTCATATTGATGTTTCTTTCCTTCTTTCTTTCCCTCTCCTCTTCTGTCTCTAAAATCAATAAGCATATCTTTGGGTAAGGATAAAAAATAAATAAAAATTAATAAAAGACCTCAAGGCCTGGCCTGAAGGAGCTCCCACCAACACTAAAAATGGACTCTGACAGGGATAATCAGTAGATACTGAAACCACTGGGTAAGCTTTGCTGGGCATCAGGATGTTCACACCACCTCAAAGTATTGTCCACAGATTGCTCACTAATTACAGAGTAAGTTACTTTTATAATTGAGAAATATGATTAATATTGTCTCCTTTTCTAAGATTTTCTTTTTTTAGTATGCTAACCAAGGTTACTATCTGTGATGGGCTCATACTGTATCAAGTTAGCTAGGCTGAAACCACATTTCCCAGAATTCCCTTCCCTAATTGCCTGGAGTAGGGCTGGTCACACAAGAATTTCTGAGTGATTTAGAAGGTGGACATGAAGCAGCACAGTCAATAAAGTAGAGTGTTCTGGGGCTGAAATTCTCCTGGGTTAAGGGCCATACAACCCCTCTGTTCCTCCAGCTAGTCCTCACCCTTCCATTTCTGGGCTGTGAAGCCAGTGATCTGGCTTCAGGAATGGCAGCACAGAATTCATTTATTTGTGTATTTTCCTTCTTAACTTCTCTTACCATACCATACCCACATGAGGAATCTGAGGATTACATAAAGTCCCTGTGTATTTGGGCAAGAAAAGAGTAGCTCATTTAAATATCTGTGACATCAGTGGAACAGAAGCTGATTAGACAGATGGACAGTGACATTTTTAGTATCACATATACTATAAGCCTGCAGAAAAATCACTCAGCCCACCATGATGCTAGTGACTCATGGGTGTTAATAGTGACAGTTCATAACTCTACTGAGCATACAGCCAATCTCTGCTTATCCACAAATAGATTATTACTCTGCCAAGTACTTGCACAGCAATCTGTTCTAGCCGAGGCCAGCACAGTGAGCCCCAACTTGGGTGGGGACAGGGCCATGTAAGGGAACGTGGAGGGGGAGAGGGTAGGGGTGGCAGTAGAATATAGACTGAAGGGTAAGGGAGGATTTTCACCTCAGCATGTATCCAATTACATTCTAAGGTGAAATGATTTTCATCTGCGTCACCAAATATTTACTGAGCATCTATAGGGATACTACGCAAGCCAGTGGGGTTTCAAAGCTACTAAGTAGGATCCATAGTTCAGGAATCCTACACTGGAGTTTACGGTACAAACCACAAATATAAAAACACATGCATCAATATTCATCAGCAGTGACAAATGCCCAGGTGCGCGATGCAGCCCATAGAGAGTAGAGAAGGGGAATTACCCACTGAGAAGTGATGGATGAATCACAAGACTGAGTGAACTCTCCAGGGAGAAAAGAAAAGCAATAGGAGCAAGAAATATCTATTAAGAATCTACTAATGATACTACTAACAGCTGCCATTTGAGGACATTTAATAAATGCCATGGTTTACTTGTACTTCCTCATTTCATTTTTATAACCACCATGTCATAAAGTACATTATTACCCCTATATTCTAGTGATTCAACTGCAGTCTCAGATAAATAATTATCCCAAGGTCACACAACCTGTAAACAACTGAGCAGAACTCACACATGGGTTTGTCCAACTCAGAGTTCATCCTCTTCCTGCTTTGTAGTCTAGGCTCATTCTGTCTCTTTCCACACTGGAAACATGTCATATGAATCATGTATGACCTCCATGTTCTCTACCTTCAAGGTGTTGGGGGACAAGAAAATATCAAACCAAAGAGTGGTTGAGTGCCTGAATGTATGGTAGGAACCATTTGTGCTTTGGGGGCTAGTTTCAGTGGAAGGGGCAGGAGGGAAACCACAGGGAGAGGAAGCCCTTGTTAAAGCATCAGGTCCCTCTAGCTGTGTCAACAAATTCTGGAACAAAAATTGTGAAGAGCAACAACAGCCCCTCAAGGAGAGACTCTTTATCTAATGCTGCACAACGGGGCACCCTGATTACACTTCCACAGCACACAAATGACCTATGGGTGACCTGACCAAGCCGGTAGATTATGCACATAGCGTAGCTGCTACCCCCAAGGCCCAGCCACCCATCGGGGTGATGGCAGAGAATATTCTCCTTGCCTGGACCTAACGAGTGTCAATATTTACAGAGGAACTCAAGGGAAAACTTGAGTTGGAAAACTTCACTCCAGATAAATGGAGTGAACCAAAAGGCAGCCACTTCCTAGTCTTCATCCTGAGGTCTCTGGGACAGGAAGGGAGGAGCGACTCGGAAAAGTGGTCTGCTCATGCCTTAGCAACCTTGGTCGCCTGTCCTGAAACATTTGAATAACTCCCCAGTGAAAGGTGGGTCATCATACAACAGAAAGAGTTCAGTGAAATGGTAGCATTTTTGTCTTAGGATAAAACAAATTCTCCTCTTTTCTCTGCCTGGAATTTCCTTCTTTATGATTTTCTAGCAATCATCAACAGGTTTGGAAGTCACCAGCACATAGTTACTAGCTCTAAAAAAAAATGAGAGCACATGATACACGGAGTCCAGAAGGAAGGGAACTAGCTAAGAAAAGCCCTGAGTTGCCAACACCTAAGGCTACGATGTGAAGAATAGCCCATGAACTCTAGATGATCATAGATGGACATAAAGAACCAGGACTGAGTCCTGGCTGCTGTGGCTCAGTTGGTTGGGCATTGACCTGAAAAGCAAAAGGCCCCTGGTTTGATTCCCGGTTAGGGTACATGCCTGGATTGCAGGTTCAGTCCCTGGTTGGGGTATATGGGAGAGAAAACCACTAAAGTTTGCCTCTCTCCTCTTCTCCCTCCCTCCCTCTTTCTCTAAAAAATAAATAAATATAGTTAAAAAAAAATAAAAACAGGACTGAGAGGTGTCCTGGGAATCCCAAAGGGTCAGAAACAGCTGGAAAATCCAGTAAGAAGACAACTGAAAACTGTCCCCTGTGTTTGGTAGGTACTGAGTGAGTTTTGGCAAAGCGGTGTTACAAAAACCACCTCGCAGGGAATGAGAAGTGAAAAGAGGTGAGGAAGTACAGACCGAGAGGAGAGGTGAGTTTTCAGATGAGTTTGAACACGCTAGCAGGGAAGTTCAAGGAAGAATCATTTTTTTCAGGATGGGAATTATTTGAGTGAGAAGAGAGGGTTCATGAGAAAGATCTGGCAGGGAGTGAGAAGTCCTAATGGGGGTGGGAGGCTGATGGAAGGACATGCGGAGACATTGCAGAGAAAGGGGGAGAATGTGGTTTTCTCGAGAGTCCGTAAACAACTGAAATTGTTTTCCTCGATTTCCCTTTGTGACATATTCAAGCACAGGAGGCCCAGACTGACCATCTTCTCTGGCTGCCAGCTGATCAATTTACCCCCTAAAAAAATGCAGACAAGATTTACCATGTACAGACTGTCCACCATGTTTCCTCGCCCCCCACTTTCACGCATAAATCCTTACCTCAGCTTAAGAACAGATTCCATCACATATGAAGAAAGAATTTGCATACAAAATAATTAGCATGCAAACTAACTCTATGTTTTTCAGTTATTCTTTGAGAATAAAAAAGAAAGGGAGAAGATGCAGGACTAAGCAATGTCCAAAGAAGGTGGGAGGAGATAGGGGCACAGCTGCTGTGGTCAAGTAGCCTTCCAGTGGCAAACGCGGGGAAGGTGCCTAAGATTGACAGGGAAGGCGGTGGTGTCCAGTGTGGAAGGGGTGAGGGGTAAATAGAACGGAAAGTTAAAGGGCGGCCTGCTGAGGGCAAGAGGCCAGGCATGTAGGAAAGGGTGAAAGTTTACATTGTTGGAGAGAATGGGAGATGACCATGAAAGGAGAAAGAAAAGGACGGCTGGTATCCACAATGACACAACTGAGGCTGAGGTCCAAATGGCCACCGTCAGCACTGGCTGTGTGATTTCCCGCCACAAACTGCTCAGCTGCCCAGGTGTGAAGGAAACGGAAGGCTGGTAGGTGTTTTCCTGGGTGGGTGCAGAGGAAGGACAGATGGCAGAGACGTGGGAAAGGCAAGGAGGGTGCTTATGGCGGCCAGTGTTCCAGTTAGAACAGAATCCACTCCAGCTAGCTTGAGCAGAAAGAAATATCGGTAGCTCAAAAACTCACCAAGAGCTGTAAAGAAACAGACTCTGATCTTAACGGGAACGCTTTTAGTTTTTGCCTATTAAGTATGATGTTAGCTGTGGGTTGGTCATATATGGTCTTTCTTATGTTATGTTCCCTCTAGTCCCACTTTGCTGAGAGTTTTTATCATAAATGGGTGCTAGATTTTGTCAAATGCTTTCTCTGTATCTATTGATATAATTGCATGATTTTTATCTTTCATTTTGTTTATGTGGTGTTATCACATTAATTGATTTGAAAATATTGTGTCAACCTTGCATCCAGGAATAAATACAACTTGATCATGGTGTGTGACCCAGCAATTCCACTTCTGTGTGTATGTTCAAGGAAGCCAAAACATTAATTCAAAAGAATATATATACCCCTAAGTCCATTGAAGTGTTATTTATAATAGCCAAGATATGGAAGCAACCCAAGTGCCCATAAATAGACAAGTGGATAAAAAAGCTGTGGTACATATATAAAATGGAATATTATTTGACCATAAAAAAAGAAGGAAATGTTACCATTTGTGACAGCTTGGATGGGCCTAGAGGGTATTGGGCTAAGTGAAATAAGTCAGTCAGAGGATGATACGTACCATATGATTTTACTTACATGTGGAATCGGAAGAACAATATAACAAACCAAACAAAGTCACAAATACAGAGAACAGACTGATGGTTGCCAGATGATTGAAGAACTGGGTGAAAAATGTGAAGGGACTGAAAAGTACAGCTTGGTAGTTACAAAATATTCCTGGAGACGTAAAGTAGGAAATATAGTCAATAGTATTTTAGTAACTACTTATGGTGCCAGGTGGGTCCTGGAAATATCTGGGGGTACACTATGCAAAGTACGATTGTCTAACCACTATGGTATACATCTGAAACTAATACAAAGTAACATTATATATAAACTGTAATTGAAAAAAAAATGTAAAACAACAGATGGCCAAGTGTCCAGAAATGGTTCCCTCCCCACTCCCTACCCCTCACACACACCCCTACACACACACACACACACACACACACGGGGGACTGACCCATCAGAAGAGCTAGGCCACTGCCATAATCATGAAGCTTTAGCTCAGAGGCCAGTCCCTCACTGCCAGCTATTGAAGCAACCCCCCTCAGCCACCATTCTCCCAGGAAAGCAGATTGTCCTGCCCGGCCTTCTCTGTATAACTCAGTTTTGAGTCAGAGTCTCCTGTAGGTGCCTTGGGTTGGTGGGATCTACAAGAAATCATGTATCTGCTCTTGGAAGCAAGGGAACAACTGAGGCTGAGGACTTAACTATATGCATGTTTCGTCTCCCTTCCCCTCCTCACCCCCAGTTGCAAGGTCGGTATTTTCACTGTGAAGAAAATGTTTCAGAAGTGCAGAGTTCAAGAGTTCAAGAGCTTCGAGTAGCTATCCACTTTAGAGCACATCAAACCTGCTGCAGCCCTCACGCTGCCTTGGGGAGCATTTTTAAAATGTCCTGCTGGGCACATGCAATCCTGTGGGTCCAGGGAAGGATTGGTCTGTCCTTTCTCAGAGGAAAAAGGTGCTCCTTATTCCAGGTCACTGCCCTGCCCGGTGTACAGCTCACAGAAACCCAACCAGGCCAAGTGCTGGTCGGGTTTCAGGCCACACCTGGCCCCTCGGGTGACAGAATCTGACAATTTGGAGCTTCCTGGGTGGGAAGACATGGAGGAATCAAAGGCCAAAAAATCTCCATGAAGTCAGAGAGCACGTGTAGCGGGAAGAAGACCATGGGAGCCAGAAGGACAGGCGTCATGGTCACACATGAGACACGGGTGTCCGTGAGTTCTGGGGCAATAACAAGTGCCGGGGCAGGTGCGGTCAAGTGCAGGGGAATTAAAGGGCACTGGGAAATTAAAGAAGCAGTGTGAGAGACAAATCATCTACACAATGTCAAAAATAACGTTGGAGGAAGAGGAAGAAGGGAGCCAGATTCCAAAATCTACATGAGTCACAAGGTGCCACCATGAGAAGAAGCAGGCAATAACCTTTTTGCGAAAAGCAGGCAGCAGCCAGAAGTATATAACCACACAATCCCGAGGAGAGTTTTTCTCTCCTGGCCCCTTGCTATGTTGGACACAAATGTGTACTTTTAAGCAAATTGTTAGTGAACCTCCATGTCTTAGTCATCTTGGGCTGCCATACAAAATTACCACAGATTGCATGGCTTATTAAACAGTGGAAATTTACTTCTCACAGTCTGGAGGCTGGAAGTCTAAAATCAAGGTGCCGCATGACCAGATGTTGAAGAGGTCCCTCTTCTTGGCTTGGGGATGGCTTCCTTCTTCCTGTGTCCTCACATGGCAGGAACAGAGAGGGAAAGCTCTCTGGTGTCTGTTCCTACAAGGGCACTATTCACATCACAAGGGACTTACCCTCAGGACCTCATTAAACCCTAATCATCTCCCAAAGAGCCCTTCTCCAAATACCATCACATCAGGGTTTGGGCTTCAATATATGACTTTGTGGGGAAACCCAACTCAGTCCTTAGCACTCCACTATTTCTGAACAAAACAAAAGCTCTATTGTCATGGAGCTTGAATTCTAATGGAGGGAAGCAGACAATAAACAAAAAAAAATAAGTATATACAGCAATATTTAAGGGCAATAAGTACCCAAATTAAAAAAAGTTAGGCTGGTGGGGTGAGGGAGAGCCAGGACACTACTGTGTATAGAATGGATATGGAAGAAGAAGGACTGAGACATCAAATACCTGGTGGAAGAATGTTACAGCCTGAGAGAGCGTCAAGGGCAAAGGCACTGAGGCAGGATTAGGTTTGACCTTACCACTCTGCTAAGAAACTGGAGAGGGGTGAGGGAAACGGCAGAACGTGGTAGGCTTTGTTGTCATTGGAATATAAAGGGGCGGGTCACACAGGGATGTTGTAAGGACTTCAGCTTTCACTCTCTCTCAGCAAGGTGGAAAGCCAGTGTGGGTTAATACAGAGAGAAATGACATGATCCAGAAACGGGAGAATAGAAAACCTTCAGTGAAGAAAGTCACATGCGTAATGTTCCTTATAGGAAAGACAAACTACAGGGAGGACAGGGGATGGAGGAGGAAGAGTGCTTGAGGAGGCTGAACACCAAAAAGTTAGGGTTCACAGACACAGTGGAGTGAGTTAGGTAGGGAGGGTAAGGGGGAGGAATGCAGAGCAGCAAGAGCATGACACAGCAAGAGAAAGGACAGGGCTGGAGGATGCCTTGGAGATCCAAGATTAGAGTGAGAAGTGGCATTGGACCAAGATGCTCTGATGCAGGAGGATGTCAGGTGTCAGAGAACAGAGAGAACTACCAGGGTCTGCAGAGGTGGTATCAATGGGGATGACCACAGAAGTCCCATTGGTTTCAGGGTATTGGAGGGTGGGTGGACATGGAGAAGGTGGGGCATGTCTCAAATGTGCAGAATGGCACACGGGCAGAGTACAAGAGACTCTCTGGCCAAGATCTGTCTTATGATAAATTTTGAGGAAAAAAGGTGAAGGAAAGAAAGGATAAAAGGAAGAGAAGGGAAGGGAAGAAAGGAAAGGAAAGGAAAGGAAAGGAAAGGAAAGGAAAGGAAAGGAAAGGAAAGGAAAGGAAAGGAAAGGAAAGGAAA